>PVIW01004097.1:0-143477 GCA_004026585.1 Noctilio leporinus | reverse complement strand
TCCGACGTTTCTCAGTGTTGAAGAGGGTAAACAGGAGCTGGCAGCAGTCAAACCACGTTGGCCGATGGGTCTGGATGATAGACTTGACCCGCTCGATCATGGCCTGCGGTTTCTCCGAAAACGGAAGAGTGTGGTGCTTCTAGTTGAGGAGGTCAGTGGTACTGAAAGGCTGGTAGTAAAAGACTATGGGCCCTGGCTGGATGGAACCATCATTCCCTGCTCTGGGGGCAGTCTGAACCTCTCGTAGGGGCATCTGGTAGGTCTGCTGACTGCGTAGCCGAGACACGACCGGGGACAGCTCTCGGTGACCTTCTGGTTGGACTGGATGGTTGCCTGGGCTTGTGGCTGGCAAGGCTGATGGCGGCGGAGTGAGGACATCTGATGAGGGCGCCGATGGCCGGGGCTCTGGCGGGTTCTGGTACGGGGGTGGATAGAGCATAATGACTTCATCTTCTGGGCTCCCTTGGAGTATGGGGGCTCAGGGCTGGACAACCAGGACCCTAGAGGGCTGAGATGATGGCTCCAGGCATCCGGTCCGGAGTCCCTTAACTACAATGGTCGCGCCGGCATGTGTGGGGCTCTTCTTCCCAACACACCGGCGCAACCACCTAGGCATGTCCTGAGCTAGTTCCTGCCATCTGTCTATGTAGGGGTACTGGTCAGGGTGGCCTAGCTTTCCTGTGACTATTCGATGGACATCCCTGACTGTGGAGAGATTCAGTGTTCCCTTGGGGGACCAGCCTACTCTGAAAGTAGGCCACTCTGAGGAATGAAAAGTCTGCAACTGGCCTGCCTCAAGGGACGAATCTTGCCCCTTGAAGCGGTCAAAGTTCTGGAGCATACAATCTAGGATGGTGGATGATCCCCAACCCATTTTCCTCTCTCATGGCGCAGACAAACAAAGGGAAGGGGTTCAGTCACTTGCCCACCTGGCCTGCCCTCTCGCAAGGCGAAGTCGATCTTGGCTAACGTTGCCTGATCAGAGTCCGGGTTAGACAGCCAACTGTTAGGCTGTATGATCTGACACAGGAACCGCAGGTTAGGGCTCACTCATGCCCCGTGGGCCGAGGGCCCATGGGACAACGTATACATGCACTCTTATTCAGTCACTCATTCAGAAGTTATTTACAATCCCTCCCCTTTTGGTGTCCGCTGCCGATCGTTCTGACCGGCTCCGAGTTTTCTCAGACAGAGAGGGTCTGGTTCCCAGGGCACTTACCGATCTGGCACCTTCTGACTGGTCATAGTCCGACCTCCCCGTACCCGAGGAGCGATCGCCTACGAACCGGCGTTGGATGCCCTGATCGGCGGGGCCTAAGAAATCTTAGGGCGTACGCTCCCCTACCTCTCTCGGGTTGCCACTTGCCGGGAACTGCAGCTCCCTCCAGGCGGCAATCTGGCCTGTATTGTGTAAAGTCCTTTCCTGGTCAGGGAACCAAATGTTCTATCAGAATTCAGAAGGAAACCGACCAGACACTGGGGAGCTGCAAGAGTATGAACATTTATTTATGTGAGGTCCCAGAGGAGAAGCTTTCCAAATTCTGGGCCCCGAGCTGGGGCAAGCAGCAACTTTTATAGATGAAGCTTTATTCCTTAGCCTACTTGGCGCAAGCTGGTATACAGAAGCAAAAGTAGCAGTTAGGCCTAGTTTTCGGCACGTTTCTTATCACTCAAGCTGGCTGCTGCACAAGAGCCAAGGCCTGTAAGGGGGACTAGCCAAAGCCGTTAAAGTGGGCCTCCTTACAATAATAATCATCATTAACTTTCCCACAATTCTATGCACTATTCTTAGTGTGATTGTTTTATAAGATGATTATACAATATATTTGCAGACTAGACAATAAGTGTATTGAGCAGAGAAATGGAATGAATCAGAATAAGGTGGGGATTGACTGTGGGAGAAGGAATGAGGAGGGAGGGGCAGAGGAGAGCAATGGGGGAAAATGAAACAATTGTATTACAACAACAATAAAAAATGTGTAAGATGCAAAAAATGAAAAGAAAGAGATAGGTAACATATTTTCATATAGGAGGAAAAATTCTTCAAGTTGACTCAAATTTGAGAATTATTAACTATTATGTAATCATATCAATAATGTATGAATTACCAAAATAATTAACTAAAATATAAATATAATATTTTAATGTGTTTTTAGGAAATATGTTGTTTAATGATATCTATTTGGTAAGCACTAGATGTAAAAAAAAAAGTGATAAAATAAAAGCCATATTTAAATTTTAAATTTTTTAATATTTGAATTTGGAATTCATTTGATTTCGTGGTATACATGCATGTATATGTATTGTATGAGTTTTAACAGTCACTCCTTTCTAAATATGTGTCTATTTTTATTACTTTTTTTTTATGCAGGGTGGGGAAAAATAGGTTTATAATTGTGAATACATGATCTAGTTTATTCTTGTATCATTATTTATGAAACAGTGTATTATGTTCCATACAAAAAACTGTAACTTACTTTTTCCCATCCTCTATAACAACACCAAAAAATAAAATCTAGAATAATAGAAGAAAATAGAACTTTTTCTTTTTGATGTAAAAACATCCTGAAGTTTTCAGGCCACCATGGTAATTCTATGGTGTCTTTAGTTACCCAAGGTTCTAAAGTTTGCACCAGCAGTTTTGCAACTATTAAAACCCAAGACCTCTAATAGAGTTTAGAGGGAGCATGAGGTAATGTGAAAGGTTTTAATTGTTTTAAGTGAAAAATACCATTTAGCATTAAATATAAATAGAATCCATTTTTATTCATATTAAAGATATTGTAAAGCACTTAGAACAGTGCCAGACATATAGTAAGCACTATGTAAGGAACTGTTTAATAAATAAAATAAGTTAATGATTTATTCAAGAAATTCTTTCTTTCATTGTCTACAATTGCCATAAATATGGAACCTAGCATCTATTTAGGCTTTCTAAGTGATGCTGACATGGTTAGTTAAATGAACAATAAAGTTTAACAGACATACAAACTGTACAGACATATTAGGCAAAGGAATCGCAACTTCAGGCATTTTATTGAAAAAAATTCTTGTGTGCAATCTTTTATTAATTCAAGTATCAGAAAAAGGAATAAGCATTAAAAACAATGTAAAAATACTTTGAACTAATTTACTTGCATATAATATTAAGTAATTAATTAATTAACTTCAAATATGCATGGCAACCTTTGCTGTAAAATAGTCATTAGCCATATGTGGTTATTTACCTTTACATTTAAATAGTTATTTTAAATTAATTTTTAAATTTAGTTGCTTAGTAACATGACATTCCTGTCAAGTGCTCAATAGTTAAATGTGGCTAGTGACTTCCATGTTGCACAATACACATATAGAACATTGCAGAAAGTTTTTACTGGATAGTACTGGTCCAACTCAAAGGGTCAACAAAACTGTGATCCAGAGATCATCTCCTATTTTTGTAAATAACATATTGCTGAATACAGCTATGCTCATCCATTTATGTATTGTCCATGGAAACTTTCTCACTCCATTGGCATAATCAAATAGATGCGATAGAGATCATGCAGAAAGAAAAGCCCAGATACTGATAATTTCCATCTAAACAATAGTCTAAACAAAATAAAACATAGATTAAATATAATAATTACATGTAAACATTTCTTAGAGGAAAGAGTAAAGCAAAATGTTTTTAATTGTAAACATTTAAAGCACATAACATTATCAATAATTTGAATCATCAATGTGTATTTTTATTAATTTTCACAGTAATCTGCGTAAAATTTACAACTTTTTATATTCAGAAGTATGTATTTAAAATAAAAAGATGAACTTCAACTTGAAAATATAAAAACATAGTCTTCTGTTGGAGTTTGGCATATTTCACAAACTAATTTGGTATGTATTTGTAAAGTTTTGATATTTAAGGATGGTATTGTTTTTATCATATCTTCAAAAATAATGTTTCATATTGCCAATCTTTAGGAATAATGCCAATTTAAAGATAATAATTTTGCACCTGCTAAATTTCCATATTTGTAGCATGTAAATTGATTTGGATATATAGTTTTATCACTCTGAGAAAACCACAGATCTCCTTTGTTCCCTAAATAATCAAAAATGTCATATAATCAGAAAAGCTGATTAAAGTGAAATTGACTTATATGCGACAATGAAGTATTTTAGGAATTTCCAAAATTACAAGAAATACGTTTTTCCCAAACTCCTAATATTTTAAAACCAAGTTTTGCTTAGAAGTTAGGATCCATTTTAAGATCTGTTTAGAAGTCAGTATATGCATGCGAAGTGGAACAGGAATGATCTAGACTGTGGTAAAGTGTCAGAAGAATTATCATTTGTTCATCACCCCTTTAGTAAAATATGATGTACTGATTAGGATCTCCAGTTTTTCAATCAAACTTCTGTGTTTTGAGTTTTCATTTGCACTTCTCTCACTAGCTTGGTAAACTAAGCTACAAGCTAAGATATGGTAACATTAAAACAAAAACAAAAACCTTGCAGTAACTTAACTAAGAATATATTTTTCAGTTACATAATATTCTAAAACTGAGCAGTGCTGAGCAGTCCATATGACGGCACATTTGCTCAATTCAGTCCTTCATGGTACAAGATTTTTTTGTTCCTTTATCCACATTGATATTGCCCCATTCTTCATGGTCAAAACTGGATTTAATATAATCTACCTTTTACTTGCAGAAATAATTAGAAAAGATGGTAAACAATTTCTTTTTAAGCAAGGTTAGCACATCACTAATAATTACATTCCATTGGTTGTAACTTAATTACATAGACATACACATAACTGTTTTCAAAGAAGGATTAGAATTTCACTACTGAGCTAAACAAATGTCTAGTTTGGGAAAATTAAATTTCATGAACATTGATCTATGTTTCACAGTGTTCTCATCTTTTTATTTTTTAATTTTATTGTTGTTGTATTACATCCATCCCCTTTTTGCTCACCTCTGTCCCCCTCCCCACCCACCCCTTCCCCCCAAAGTCAATCCCACCTGTTGTCCATGTCCATGGTTCCTTTATACTAGGTTCTTGTCTAAGCTGTTCCCCTTTCTTGCCTCTGCCTCCCCCCTCCTCCCAACCCCTTTCCCCCTGACCACTGCAGGCCTATTCCTTGTATTCATATATTTGGTTCTGTTTTGCTTGTTAGTTTTGCTCATTATTGTCCCATAATGGGTGAGATCAGATGGTATTTGTCCTTCACTGACTGGCTTATTTCACTAAGCATAATACTCTCCAGCTCCATCCATGTTTGTTTCACAGTGTTCTCATCTTTAAATTGTGTATTTATGGACTTGTTGTGGCAAATGACTACATCAACATATACAAAATTTTTGGAAAAGTACTTAATAAACCATTAACCCTCAATAATTTTTATACCTGATTTTTATTTACATAATTATTTTCTTTTGTGGACCACTTCAGTATATTAGAGATTATAAATAGAAATAAAAAATTGTTTAAAACTGTTATTAATTTTTTAATAATAAACATATTAATGATCAATAATAAAAGTGAATAATCAACTTAATGACTAATACTGAAATCCCTGATTGGAAGAATATTTGTAGAACTTTCAGTGTAGCGGATTTTTAAATTCGTGTTCCAATGTACATCATCTGCTTTTTATTAAATATTGTATTGTGAAGGAATATTTCAAATTGACTGGGAGAATCATTAAACCATTAAATAAACATGCAGTTTATAATTTATATAAAGTATTATAAGTATTTTGAAAATTCCAGATGAAAATAATAAAAATAGATATTTCTAAATCAAATTTTGAAGATGTCTAAATAAGATAAAAACATAATTTTAATTTATAAGACAAAGTATTTATGGCAATAAAGTTTAGCATTCTGTTACCAGAAGCTTTATTTAATATAGTCATAGGCCCTGGCTGGTAGCATAGCAGATAAAGTGCTAGGCTGCGAATCCAAAGGTTGCTGGTTCGATTCCCCAGCCAAGGCACAGAACCAGGTTGCAAGCCAGGTCTCCAGCCAGATCTGTAGCTGGAGGCAGGTGAAAGGCAACCATGCATTGATGTTTCTCTCCCTCTCTGCCTCTCTCTCTTCCTCTCTCTCTGGAAATAAATAAAATCTTAAAACAAATGATATAGTCATAAAATTTAAATTAAACATTCAAATGTCTTATTTGAGCACCCATGACTAAGCAGGTAGTCTTCCCAGGTATCCCCAGGCTTTCCTGTTAAATGACAAAGAAAAAAATAAATCCTCTTCTTTGGTTCAGGGGTTGGGGAAACAAAGGCCACTTTGAAATAGTTCTAGAGCATTCTCCATAATAAAAGCCTAATCAGCAAGAGCAAAGACTTAACTAGAATCTTATTCAAAAGAAAATTATCCTATTCCAGTTTATGCTAGCCTTTCTTTATCTTTTTCTTTTTTTTTTTTTTTTTAATCCTTGCCCAAGAATTTAAAGTCTATTGACTTTAGATAGAGAGGAAGGGAGATAAACAACTGTGTGAGAGAGAAACATCAGTCAGTCACTTTCTGTACACACTCTCACCAAGGATCGAACCTTCAACTTAGGTATGTGTCCTAACAAGGAAATGAACCTGCAAGATTTTGAGGTATAGGATGATGCTTCAACCAACTTATCCATCTTGCCAGTGTGCCTTTCCATTTTAACTAAGGCAATGAATGAATTACATGAAACATTCATGAAAGAAAGAACTCAGTAATACCAACCAGTAGAATACTGAGACTTAATCTTAAAATTATAAAACACTACATTTGCCCACCCAATTTACTAGCATACCTACAGGGCTTCAGTATAACTGGATTACAGCCAAAAAACACACAGAGACTAAAATTAAATGAATAGAAAAGTACATGCAAATAAAAATGGAAATAAAAACCTAGGGAAGTAGTACTTATATCAGATTAAATAGACTTTAATACAAAGGTTAAAACAAGAGACAAAGAAGAATATTTCATATATAATAGCCAAGATATGAAAGTAACCTAAGTGTTAACTGATAGATAATTGGATAAAGATACACATATACAATGAACTATTGCTTGGCATTAAAAATGAATAAAATTTTATCATTTGCAACAACATGGATAGGCCTGGAATGTATTATGCCAAGTGAAATGAATCAGAGAAACACAATACCTTATGATTTCACTTACATGTGGATTCTAAAATAACAATAATAATTGAATATATAAAAGAGAAACATGGGACTAGGGGGTTAGGGAGCTAGTGAAAAGATAAGGGATTAAAATGTCAAATTTGGCAGTTAAAAATAGTCGCATGACCCTGGTCCAGTAGTTCAGCTGGTTAGTGTCATCTCCATATGCCAAGGTTGAGGGTTATATCTCCATCAGGCACACACAAGTAATCAACCAATGAATCTATAAGTAAGCAGAATAACAGATTGATGTATTTCTATCTCCTGTCCTCTCTCTTTCTAAAAAAAAAAAAATCAATGAATAAAAAAAGTAAAAATAATAGTCACAAGGATGTAAAGTGCAGCATACACGGATGCTTTCAAACTTATGTTCACACCAAACCTTCATGCAAGTATCAATTCTGATACTTCTATATATAAATACTGGAATCAAAGTATGATTTGACTAGATGATGGATGGTGAAAGCTAGCTTGTAAATGTTAGAGTGGAATTTACCATTAAGCATGAAGAGGCTAGAAAGATCTGTATAGTAATTGATTAAGTTCGAGGCATAGGAAAGAAACCATGTTTGGCTTAATCTAGATATAGTTACATAAATAAATATTTGTAGATACATGGTTTAGTATACACACATATTTCTGTGTTCTCTCAGCTAACAAGGCTAAAAGAAATGACACTCCAGTAGCAGCAAACACTGTTAACATCTATATTTTAGTTGCTAACACATCTTCCAATGAAAGAAATAAGTTCTCCTCACAGAAGGTGCTTATTCTAGAACTGGAAAAGAAAATACATACAATGAGCACTGATTACCTTATAGTGTCAGAAATAAAAGGAGGTTCTTGTCAGTTTGCGGGAGCTCATCCCCTGTTCCTTTCTGTATACAACTGGCCCTTCCACTGGAGTCTGCCAAATAGCTAGCCTTGAAGCTAATCTTATCCTAGAGCCCGGAACACCTAGCCTAGGAATAGCCACCACGGTGGCCCTGAACAGGCAAGTGTTGCCTTTGGGTACACTGCCTCTTTGTTCTAAGGTACATACAGTTTCCTTTGTTCCAATGTGTATAGTAAGCCTGCCTTTTGCTGTAAGCTAGGCACACATTGCTGTCGGAGAGAGTGGGCAAACTGTGTGTGGAATGCCAACACCCTTGAGAGTTGCCCAGCCGTTTGGTTGTTAGCCTGCTGCTGCCTGCAACACAGCATGCCAAGTCTCCTGAAAGCTCTTTGTAAATCCATGTTTGTCACCAGAACAGAGGCCTGCCCACTATCAGAATCTACTGGTCCAAAAGCTCTCAAAGCTCCAGGACATTGATAGTGCTCAATAAAGAAACACACACACACACACACACACTTTGATGAAAGGAGGTCAAAGGAGCCCAAACACCATGTGAAACACTTGATGGTCAAAGCTCAAAAAGTTTGAACAAATGTACAAATAAGTAGAAGAATATTATGCAAAGTGCAAATAACTATTAAAGCATCTATGCTGATGTATAGTATTTACAGAATACAACATTACTTTTAAATTATATATAAACTTTGTAACTTTTAAAATTTAGAAAAATAAAATGAAATATGACAATATTTAAAAGGATAACACACCATGATAAAATTAAGGTTTACCTAACAAATGCAAAGTTGGTGTAACATTTTGGATTCAAGGAAAATAATAATATTAATAACATAAAAATATTAAACTAAATGATAATTTCAAATACATAGATAAAATCTCAATCTCAGGCATTTGTTGCAGTACATTTTATTGAGCAAACTTGGAATAAAACACTTTACATATCCTTTGTATTGTAAACAGTAAATAAGGTTTGCAAACATGGAAGTTCTTTTGAGTTTGCTGACAAAAGTCAGGTTATATCAGTCCTCAAATTTTGGTCTCTTCCTAAGTATTGTTTTATTTATTGTGGGTCTTTTGTTTTCCAGTGTAAAGTTTAGATTCAATTTGTCAATACCTACAAAATAATTTTCCTTAATATTGATTACAATGGTGTTACATCAATAGACGAATTTGGGAGTAACTGACATCTTAGTAAATCAAGTTTTCCCATCTGTATACACAACATTTCTCTCCATTTATTTACATCATTTAATTCTTTAAAGTTTTAGAAATTAAAAAAATAATTGGGCATATTAGTCATATTTATACATAAGTATTTCTTTTTCTTGTTTTTTTTGGTGCTAAAGTAACTAATATATTTTCTTTATACTTCAAATTCTAATAACTCATTGCTAGTATATAGAAAAGGAAATGACTTTTCTACTTTAATCCTAAATTCTAATTGTAGTATGATCGCTTAATAATTCTAAATTGTTTCATGATTTGGAATTTTATACAGATAATTACATTATCTGTATATAATGTCATCTTATTTTCTTCCTTGTCAAACTATATACCATTTATTTTCACATGTTGTGTTAGCTTGCATTAGCTAGGATTTCCAGGATTGTGTTTAACAGGAGTAGTAACAAGGCAATCCTCTTGTCTTGTTCCTGATTTTAGGAAAAAACGTTTGATTTTTCCCATCATTAAGTATGCAAGCTGTAGTTTTCTTAATAGTTTTTAAGGTTAATGCAGTTACCTTATAATAAATTATAAAAGGTGTTAAATTTTTAGCAAATGTTGAAGCTAAGTCAAATTAAATAAATTATTTGGAACATAAAGAAACAAAAATTAACCAATAAGGACAATGAGAAGAAAAATAATTTAAAAAGTGATTATAGTGTAAGCAGCCTCCAGGACGACTTCAGGAGTTTTAGCATTCACATCACATGTGTGTCCAAAGGAGAAGAGAAAGAGCAAGAAATTGGAAATCTATTAAAAAAAATAATGAAAGAAAAGTTCCCTAATTTGGCAAAGGAAATAAATATGCAAGTCCAGGAAGCACAGAGGATATCAAACAAGATGGATGCAAAGAGGCCCACTCCAAGACACATCTTAATTAAAATGCCACAAGTTAAAGATGAAGGGAGAATCTTAAAAGCAGCAAAAGAAAATAAGTTATTTACCTACTGGGGAGTTTCCATAAAACTATCAGCTGGTTTCTCAAAGGAAACTAGAAGGGATTGACGAGAAATATTCAAAGTCATGAAAAGCCAAGGTTGTTCTACCCAGCATAGCTATCATTTAGAATCAAAAGGTAGATAAAGAGCTTCCTAGACAAGGAAAAACTAAAATACCTCATCATCGCCAAACCGTTATTATATGAAATGCTAAAAGGACTTATTTAAGAAAAAGAAGAAGATTAAAACTATTAACAATAAAATGGCAGTAAATACATACCTGTCAACAATTGAATCTATAAAACAAAGTAAGCAAAACAAAAACAGAGACAGAATCATGGATACAGAGAGCATTTTGATGGTTGCCAGATAGGAGGGAATGTGAGGGAAGGGGTGAAGAAGTGAGGGGATTAAGAAGTACAAATTAAGGTAGTCACAAAATAGCCATGGGGAAGTAAAGTACAGTATAAATAAATGGAGTAGCAGCCCTGGCTGGTGGCACAGTGGATAAGGCACTGGCCTGCGAACCCAAAGGTCGCTGGTTCGATTCCCAGCCAAGGCAATCTAACTAGGTTGCAAGCCAGGTCTCCAGCCAGATCCATAGCTGGAGGCAGGTGAAAGGCAACCATACATTGATGTTTCTCTCCCTCTCTCCCTCTCTCCCTTTCCCTCTCTCTGAAAAATAATAAATAAAATCTTTTTAAAAAATGGAGTAGTGAAAGAATTCATACACATGATCCATTGACAAGAATAATGGTGAGAAAATTGCCTGCAGGAGGGGTGGGGTGCTGGGTGGATGCAGGGCAAAGTGGAAAAAATTAGAAAAACTATAATAATGTAATCAGTAAAATATAATTTAGAAAATGTTTTATCAGTTTATCATTTGATTTTCTTTAGCCTGTTTAGGTAATAAATTACAATGATTGGCTTTTAAATGTTGGCTTGCCTTGATTACCTAGATTATTAAATCCCAAGTAACTGTGATATATAATACTTTTTATGTCTTGTTTGATTCTGTTTGTTAAAATTTTCTTGATTATTCTTTTAAAAATTTTTTGATTAATTTTGATCTGTGTTCACTAGAGCTTTTGATGCATAGTTTGTTTCCCCTCTCTAATAGTTTTGATACAGGGGATTGCTAACCTCATAAAATGTTAAGAAGCGTTTCCTCTGCTTCAATTTTACAGAAAAGATTATAAAGAATTGGTGTTATTTCATCTTTAAATATTTGGTAGAAGTTAGCAGTAAAAACTTCTGGGACTAATGTTGCATTTTTGAAAAGCAATTAATTGTGTCTTATAGATACTGAAATAGTAGAATACTTACTCTTGTGAGTGTTGTGTGAGTGTTGGTATTTTAGGAATTGGTTCATTTCATGTAAGTAATATGTGTATTTTTCTCTTTTCTTATGGTTTGCTTTTGTATATATTTATCTATGTCATTGATTTTTTATTGTATTTTCCATTACCATTTACTCCCTTATACCCTGTTCCACCTCCACTCACCCTGCTCCCCCACAATCATCACACTGTTGTCCATGTTCATGAGTCCTTTTCCTTTTTACTCCATCTCTCAACCAACTAATTCCCAACCCCAAAACCAAAGCTTTCATCCTACTATCTATCTATGAGTCTGTCTCTATTTTGGTTGTTAGTACAGTTTGTTCATTAGACTCCACATATGAGTGAAATTGTATGAAATTTGTCTCTCTCTGTGTTATTTCACTTAGCATAATCTTCTCTAGGTCTACAATGCTATTGCAAAAAGTAACATTTTTCCTCTTTTTATAGTTGAGTAGTATTCTGCTGTGCAAATGTACCATAGTTCTTTTAATCTACTCATCTATGAGTAGATAAAACCATCTATGGACACTTGGGGCACTTCCATATCTTGGTGATGTAAATAAGGCTTCAATGAATATGGGGGTACTTATGATCTTTCAAAATAGTATTTTGGTTTCTTTGAATAGATTCCCAGATGTAGAGTCACTGGGTCATAAGGTAGTTCTATTTTTAGTAATATCTGCATACTACTTATCCCAGTGGTTGCATCAATCTGCATTCCCATCAATGTGCAAAGGGGTCCCCTTTCTCCACATTGTCCCTAGCACATGTTTGTTGATTTACTGATGATAGCCCTTCTGACTGGTGTGAGGTGATATCACTTTGTGGTTTTAATTTGCATTTTTCTAATTAGTGATGTTGAACATTTTTTTATATGGCTATTGACCATCTGTATGTCCTTTTTGGATATGTGTCTATAAGGTACTTTGTCTATTTTATATTTTGGTTATTTGCTTGTTTATTTGTTTTGGTATTGAGTTTTGTAAATTCTTTATAAATATTGAATATTAACACTTTACCAGATACATTGGTGAAGATGTTCTCCCATTAGTGGGTCATTTTTTAAAATTTTGTTGATGTTTTCCTTTTCTGTTCAGAAATTTTAGTTTTATTTAGTCTCATTTATTCTTTTTGTTTGTTTACATTGCCTGCAGAGATATATCATTAAAACTTTGCTAAGGGCAATGTCCAAGATTTTACTGCCTGTGTTTTCTTCTAGGATTTTTATTGTTTTGGGTATAACATTTATTTTTTTATCCATTTAAAATTTATTCTTGTCTTTGATGTAAGAAGATGGTCTAGTTTCATTTTTCTGCATGTATCTGTCCAATTTTCCCAACTCCATTTATTGACTAAGCCTTTTAAAACTATTTTAGCCCATTTTATGTGTTTGCCTACTCTGCTACACATCAATTTTCTATTAAGATGTGGGTTTATTTATGAAGTCTCTATTGTTTTCAATTATCTATGTGTCTGTTTATATGTCAATACAACACTGTTTTGATTAATATGGCCTTATGTATAGTTTGATATTAGGTAATGTTTATCCTCCAACTTTGTTCTTCTCTCTCAAGATCTTTGTTGCTATTCTTGGCCACTGGGGATTCCATATAAATTTTTGAAATACTTGTTCTAGTTCTGTGAAATATGTCATTTGATATCTTGATAAGTATTGCATTGAATCCATAGATGGCTTTGGGTAGTATGGATATTTTAATGATGTTAATTCTTATCCATGAACGTGATATGTGCTTTCTCTTTATTTGTATCTTCTTCAGTATCTTTCTTCAGTATCATAATTTTCCAAGTAAAGTTCTTTTACATCTTTGGTTATATTTATTCCTAGGTATTTTATTTTTGTAGCAAATGTGGATTGAATTATTTTCTTAATTTCTCTGATAGTTCATTATATAAAAATCCTACTAATAACTGGATGTCAATTTTGTATCCCACTACTTTACTAAACTCATTTATCAGTTATAGTAGTTTCTTGGTGAAATCTTTAGTGTTCCCTATGTACAATATCATGTCATCTGCAAATGATAACAGTTGTACTTTTTTCCTTTCCAATTTACATGTTTTTTATTTCTTATTATTTTCTGATTGCAATGACTAGGACTTCCCCTACTATGTTAAACAAGAGAGATAAAAGCAAACATCCCTGTCTTGTTCCCATTCCCAGTCTTAAGGGACACTGTAGTTGTCTGTTGAGTGTGAAGCCCACAATGGGTTTGTTATATATGTCCCTTATTATGTTTAGGTATATTCCCTCTATTCCCACTTTCCTGAGAGTTTTTATATCATAAATGGGTGTTGGGTTTTATTTAATGCTTTTTTCTGCTTCTAGTCACATGATCATGTGGTTTATATCACACATTTTGTTTACATGGTATACCACATTTATTTATTGGTGAATGTTGTACCAACCTTGTAGCACCAGAATTACTCCCATTTGATAATGGTGTATTATCATTTTGATGTATTTCTGCATTCTGTTTACTAATATGTTCTTGAGCATTTTAGCATTTATGTTCATCAGGGATACAAGCCTAAATTTTCCTTTTATTCTAATGTCTTTATTTGGTTTTAGAATTATAATTATGATGGCTTTATGAAATGATATGGAGTCCTTATTTCTAATAGTTTGAGGAGATGTGTTAGTTTTTCCTTGAATGTTTGGTAAAACAACTATGAAATCATGTTGCCCAGGGCTTTTGTTTCTTGATAGTTTTTGATTACTGCTTCAGTTTCACTAAGTATTATCTGTCTATTCAAATTCTCTAATTCTTTCTGATTTAGTTTTTGAATATTGCATATTTCTAAAAAGTTATCCATTTTGTCCAGGTTCTTTAATTTTTGGCATATAGTTTTTCCTAATATATTTTTACTTTTTTTTTTTTTTTTTTTTTTTTTTTTTTTTTTTTTTTTTTTTTTTTTTTTTTTTTTTTTTTTTTTTTTTTTTTTTTTTTTTTTTTTTTTTTTTTGTATTTTGTTGGTGTCAGTTGCTATTTATCCCCTTTCGCTTCTGATTTTGTTTATTTGGGTTCTCTTTTTTTCCTTGATGAGTCTAATTAAAGGTTTTCAATCTTGTTTAGATAACAAGCCTTTGGATTTATTGATATTTTATAATTGTTGACTATTTTATGTATTTCTGCTGTGATCTTTATTATTTCCTTCTTTCTACTCTTTTTGGAATTTCTTTGTTTGGTTTATCTGTTTGTATCACGTTTCTTTAAGTGTAAAATTAGATGTTTATTTGAGCTTTTTCTTATTTCTTGAGATAGGACTGTAATGCTGATTTCCCTCTTAGGATTTCTTTCCCTGTGTCCCATAGAGTGCAGGTTGTTGAGTTCTCAGTTGCATTTGTTTCAAAGTATCTTAATTTCTCCCTATGTTGGATACATATATGTTTACTAGGGTTATATTTTCTTGTTGGATTGTCCCTTTATTATTATGTAGTATTCTACATACTCATATATACTTTTTCCCCATTCATCTACATGTTTTTTGATTGGAACATATAAGGCATTAACTTTAAAAATCATTACTGACAGTTATGTATTTATTACCATTTTATTTCTATTTTCATCATTTTTTTTTTTCTTTTTCTTCTTTTTAAAGCAAGCCCTTTAACATTTGTTGCAATAAGGGTTTGGTGATAACAAATTTCTTTAGGTTTTTATTGTTGGAGCTGCTCTTTATTTATATTTCAAGTTTAAATGGTGACTTTGCTGGATAAACTTGCCTTGGTTGTAGGTGCTTGCTTTTCATCATCTTGAATATTTTATGCCATTCTGTTCTGGCTTGAAACGTTTCTGTTGAGAAATCAGATGACAATCTAACCTAACTGCTTTTCTCTTGCATCTTTTAAAATTCTCTTCTTGCCTTTAAGGTTTGTAATTTTAATTATGATATGTCTCAGTTTGGACCTCCATCTCCATCTTGTTTGGGACTCTGTGCTTCCTGGACTTGTGTGTATTTTTCCTTCACCTGATTAGGTAAGGTTTTGTTTATTATTCCTTCAAATAGGTTCATAGTTTCTTGTTGACACGCTTCTCATTCTGGCATCCCCATGATATGGATGTTGTTATGTTCCATATTGTCCCAAATGTCCCTTAAACTTTCCTCATTTTTCTAAATTTTTTTTTTTTCCTGCTCTGCTTTGGTGTTTTTTTTCCCTCTCTTCTATCTTATCTTCCAAATCTCAGAGATACAATTCCCCCCTTCATGTAACATACTACTTATTCTTTCTACTGTATTATTGAGTCCAGAGATCTGCCTTTGCCTGAAGATTGTCTGTTACGCTTAATCAGTTACTGTGCCTCCAGCTGTACTCCTCAACAGCCCAATTTAAAGTCTGCAGTGTGGAGCATAATAATTACTTTGGGTGGAGCTATTGCTTCCCCTCAGGCTGATGCCATTGGGAGAGAAGTGTTCTGCCAGAGAGTGGTGGGTTCTACACTATGATGAATGACTGAGCACAGGGTTTCTGGTGGCTGACCCTTCAGTTCTCTCCCCAGAGCCACCAACCCCAAAGTCTCTTCATATGGCTCCACACTATTCTGCTCTCCCTTTGCTGGACCCCGTGATAAGTGTTTGCAAACAAAATTGTGTTGGCCTTTTAAGAAGCTCTCTGTGTCTCTAGCAGTCTCTCCTTGGTGAAAAGAGACCCTGCTGCTTTTTATAATTAGATGTTATTTAGGTTCCTTTTTCAGTTTTGGTGCTCTAGGCTGGAGAGCCAAGCTGGGGGGTTAGACTCCATATTTATCAAGGAGAAGCCTCCCAACCACTGAAATATTTCTTTGATCTTTAGTTGCCACTTGTGTGAACCCAGCCAAACCGTTCATGCCTTCACACTTCCTACCAGTGATGTGGTAGTGATGCTGTGATGTGGTTTCTTCTGTAAATACTTGGTTATAAGGTTTCTCTCCAGCTAGTGTTCAATTAGTTATTCAGGATAAATTTTCTATAATTTAGTTGTAACTCCAGTTTGGTCCTGGAAAGAGATTATTGTACCTTATACCTACTCCACTGCTATCATGCACTGTTCCATGATATTGATTTTTTAATGTTTAAACTTTATGTATTATTTTATTTTATTTTTTATCCTCAGGGATGTGCTTATTGATTTTTGAGACAGAGAGAAAGGGAGAAAAAGAGAGAGATGAGAGAAAAAAACCTTAAATGTGAGTAAAACATTGATTGGTTGAATGCCCTATGCACCCAGATTTGGTATTAAAACTGCAACCTATGTGTGTGCCCTGACTGGGAATTGAACCCACAGCTTTTGGATGTTCAGAACCACATTCAAACTTACTGAACCAGGGTGCTACCAGGACACATTAATTCTTTAATATTGATTTTCTATTTTCAATTTCAACTTTTCATTATGTTTCTTTACTTGCTTTGTGCTTATATTACTGTTCTTCCTATAGTTTTTAATGTAAAGCGTAGAATATTGATTTTACATCTTTTTTCTAATGTATGATTCAATACTATTAATTTACCATTAGGCATGTTTTCATCATATTCTCCAAATTTTGACAACTTTTATTTTCATTTTCCTTGATTTCAAATTAGTTTTCATCTGTCTTAAAACTCCCACTTTGACTCATTGTGTAGGTAGGTGTGTTCAATCTCAAAGTATTTTCAGATATTTTCCAGCTTTTTGTTGTTGTTGTTATTGAATATTCTGTTTATTCCTTTGTGGTTTAGGACATGATTTGTATGATTTCTATTCTTTAAAATCTATTGTTTAAGGTTGCAGGTTCGATTCCCCAGCCAGGGTACATAACCAGGTTGCAAACCAAGTCTCCAGTCAGGTCTGTGGCTGGAGGCAGGTGAAACGCAACCATACATTGATGTCTCTCTCCCTCTCTGCCTCTCTCCCTTTCCCTCTTTCTAAAAATAATGAAATAAAATCTTAAAAAAAAAATCTATTGTTTGTTTGTTTTCTAAGTAAGCACATGGTCCCTTTTGGTGAATATTCCATGAGAACTTGAAAATAATTTGTATTGTGCTATGGTTTCATAGATAAACTATTCTAGAAATATGAATTAAGTGAAGTTTGTTACTATAGACTCCATATTTATAAGAGAGAAGTCTCCCAGCCACTGAAATATTCCTTTGATCTTGTTGCCACTTGTGTGAACCCAGTCAAACCTCTTACACCTTCACACATCCTACCAGTGTTGATGTTGTGATGTGGTTTCTTCTGTAAATACTTGGTTATAAGGCTTCTCTCCAGCTAGTGTTCAGTTGGTTATTCAGGATAAATTTTCTATAATTTAGTTGTAACTACACTTTGATCTGTTTCTGATCAGTTTCACTAATATCCTTTTCTTTTTTCTTTCACTTGGATCTACCAATTAATTATATAGAGTTACAATGTATTTTTGTGTCTAGAATTCTCTTTTAATTCTTTCTTTTTATGTGGTGATAATGTTGAGAATAGAAATATTCTTTAATTTTATTATTAAATTTAAATGTGGGGTACACCTTATTTCCTAAGCTGTGACCTTTGCTTTTCTTAGCCTCTCCCCCTTCCCTTTACTTGAGTTAGGCAAGTTAAGGGGGCTGAAACTGGTTAATTTTATCCAGGAATGGTCAGTCTTTGGTCAGGTATGGTCAGCTTAAGGGGAATTTGTTATGGAGGACACTTAAGACTTATTTTTTGCTACTGCTTTCCTGACACAAGATATTTCTCAGATCTTCAACATGAAAACCTGATTCATAATAGCTCAGAATGGTGAAACTTTGTAAAGTTTGGAATACTAGTCCCCCAGGAGATTTTCTCAAAAGAGACTATACTCAGTCTCCAGCAATTTGTCAAATTACCATGTTGTGCTCTTAACTGACTTCAATGTTCTGTTTGAATAAAGCTGATCTCAGTCCTGAGTCTCTCTATTTCCCTGTCTCCTGAGATTTTCATTTGATATGACCTCAGTTCTCTAATGGATTTAATAATAGTTCTTGATTTTCAGTTGGTTAAAACTTTTTTTTTTTTCAATTTAGGATGAGTGGCACTATCCAAACTATTTACCTATTGTAGCTAAATAAAGCCAGAATTTCTTTTATTTTTATTACACAAATTATCAACATACCATATATTCTGTACATTGCTTTTTGTAATAAATGTAACCTAGGGATTTATAAAAAATTCTCAAAAGTTTCAGCAGGCATACATATTTAAAATTAATATTGCTAAAATTGGTATGGTGTGAAATTACTTAAAATACCTGCACATTAAGCTAAAAGTAAAAAGATTAAAGTGTGGGGAGAAATTGAAGCATTCAAAATCTCACAAAGGATGCATCACCTATATTCAAAGAGAGTAAGTGGGAAGAGATACTAAAAATATGAAGAGGAAAGAGCCCCACAGGGGAAATAATTTGGTGCCAAGCAGAAAACCAAAACAATTTGTCATTTTGATGCATATATATCTTGTTTCAACAAATAGTAACATATACTTATTTTTTCTTATTAAGTCAGAGCTCATCTTGGTAATTATACAATATATTTTGTAGGCCATTTGTTTCATATAAATATACATAGAACATAGGTTTCATATAAATACACACACACATATATGAAACACTATTTTTTATTATGAACTACAAAATTTTTATTTATGTACATACTCAGCAATGTAATCACATGTATTCTAAAATTGTCAATGTATGTATATACAGATAAAATATGTTGTAGATACACTAGTTTCATCATTAGCAGGAGAACATGAGATGGGAGTCAGTGTTTCCCCTTCTATTTTCACACAGCTTTATGCTTTTAGTAAACTTTTATTATTGAATAAAATATATTAACATACATTACATTATATTAATATTAGCAATAGCAACATTTTATTAATGTAGACATACTTGTACCTCATTTTTTTACTGAACTCTAAACTTTATGAAAAAAAAACTTTGTAGTGTATATCAGGAATTTTAAGTATTTATATATTGATAAACAACATTTCTACATTTATTAACCTTTGTATTAATTTAACAAGAAAAGTTAGGAACAATTTATAGGTAATGAAATATTGGTCTCAGCACAAGCACAGAATAAACTTAATCTTAAAACATACTTAATGGTTTATATTATGATCAGGAATATTAAATTTTTTTTAATGACATATAAAAACAGTAAAACACATACCTAGTAGAATGTTTTATATATCCTACTATTGAAAAAATATAAATAGAAAAAAATTAAAAATTAAATATATATGTATTTTTCCTGGTTTTTGGCTCTTACAGATAATATTCAAGAATATACATATGTGTCTTTTATGAATATATTTGTGTATGTATGAATTTCTTCTGGATGTACATTTTTTAAATAGTGGGATACCAATGTCATAGGGCATGCCTATTTTCAATGTTAGTACATACTGTCCACTTTCCAGCATGGTTATACAAACTTATAAGCTTATCAGTGGAATGATTGCTTTACAATCTTTCCAATACTTGATAATACCAACATTATTAATCCTTGAGTTGTAAGTTTACTGGTGGTCATTTTCTGTTACATTCATCTTTTATGTTCTAACATTTTACAAATGAATAAACATTATACAGATAATTATATACTAAAATTATATTTATATAGACCTTTAACTGAAATTGCATTTCTTAAGTTACATATGTAGAGTTCATCTTATATACAAGTAAAATGACTAGGATTAGTTTAAAATATGTTGTGAAGGTAAATTGTTTTATAAATTTCAAATAACCTGGGGCAAAACATGTTATTAACCACGTTGTAAAAGAACCTGCAGATATGGCAGAGAAATAGGTCTGCTGCTTTAGGATGCCTTTTGTATCCCTAATGTGCCTGCTTCTGTGATGAGAATAGTCATTTATTAATAACAGGGTTATTATTCCTTAATTGGTATTTTCTTGGCTTGCTGTTCAACATTTGTTTAGAAAAGTTAGCAAAAATGAATAAATAAAACAGGTAACATCACTTCTATTTTTTTAATGTGTTTTTGTAAGCAATTGTGTAAAATATTATTCACATTTTAAAAATAATAATTAGAGACGATCGATCCTTGCAAATAGGACTCATTATCTTTAATCTTTAGTAGAAAATCTTATAGAATATCATAGAGCATTTTGTTTTATTTGGTATTCTCAAAATATATATGCATCACATGTTCATGCTTCCCTCTTTCTGGTTCACCCCCATAAGAATTGTCTGAACAATTACTATGCATATTAACACACCATATATGGGATAAATCTTTGTGTTTTTCAGTTTGTTCCCTGGGATTTACATGTCCTTACTTAACATGTACCTCATTTCTGTTATTAAGCAAGAAATCATGCCTGATTAAGTTCAGACAGTTTGCAAGGCAGGGGGTTTATGTAATTGCAATCATTCTCTGTAGGTTTTTACTTAATTGTCATCTCTTTTGAAACTAGATAAAAGGATTTTTTAAATAGTGTGCTTCTCACCTGTTTTTCATTACATTAATTTAAGTTGTCTTTCCCACTATTTGTTAAAAACCTTCCACCAGGAGAATTTGGTGAAGTCATTTTGTTCCTGTCCTATCTGCCTAAAGACATTACATCACCTTGCTATGCAGTATTATACATCCAGTAAGCTCTCCAGCTTTGCTCAAATATCTAAAATGATGACAGTGCCAGATAAGTCCATATGTTCCTTTGGATAAGTATGTATACTCTTCTAATCCATAAGGAAGAACTCTAAAGCATTTAAAGCATAAATATCTATGAAAGGTGTTCTCAGTTTTATCCAGCAATACCACAGCTGGATTACACCCTAAGAATCCTGAAACACCAATTCAAAAGAACTATGCACCTTGATGTTCATAGCAGCCTTCTTTATAATAGCCAAGTGCTGAGAACAGCCAAAGTTCCCATCAGTAAATGAATGGATTAAAAACATGCGGTATATTTACACAATGGAATATTGTGCAGAAGAAAGAAGGAACTCCTACCTTTTGTGAGGGCATGGATGGAACTGGAGAGTATTATGCTTAATGAAATAAGCCAGGCAATGAAAGACAAGTACCATGTGATCTCACCTATAACAGGAACCTAATGAACAAAACAAGCAAATGGGCAAAATAGAACCTGAGGCCTGGCAATAGGAAACCAAACTAGCAAAGTAGAATCTGAGGCATGGAAATAAGAAATAGAGTGACAATGACAAGAGGGGAGAAGGAAGTGGGGAGAAGTGGGTAAAGAATGGGAAGGGTCTAGTCAAGGAACAAGCATAAATGATTCATGGACAGGGGCAACACGGGAGATTGATGGTGGGCAGAGAAATGCAGTGGGGGAAAATTGAGACAACTGTAATAGAGCAATAATTAAAAATAAATTAAAAATAAGAAAAAATAAGAATAGTATATCCCTGTTAATCCATGATACTGGAAACTGAAGTGATATTAATTAAATTATTATTTCCTCTTTAAGTAAGATAATAATAGGAACTTATTCTCTGACCTAGGGTCTAACTTTCTACATTCTATCTACATGACAATAAACACCACATTTGTTTACTTGTATTGTCAATTAAATTTTATAACTGTAAGTCATATACTGAAATGGTTGAAAATAAATATGACATAGTAACAGCAAAAATATTACTTTGTATTATTTATTAAAATATTTTATTGTATACTTTTATTTTCATAAGCAACATTTAGAAATTTAAAATATTCTATCACCTCTGTGTTATTTATGAATTGATGCATATAATTAAGATAAAGCATCTTGTGTTAAAATATAGGCATATTTAAACCCATAGTATATGTGCAATTATTATCAATTCTTTTTTTCAATTCTTTATAATATTCTCATTAAGTCACTTCTAATGAAGCTCTGAATGTTGCATATGAAGACAATTTCATTTTGCCAACCATCTCTGCATAACAAACCCAAAAAATCATACTAAAAACTAATTTAAGTGATGAATATTACAGTCAGAAGGGTGCTTAGGCCCTGGCTGGTGTGGCTCAGTGGATTGAGCACCAGCCTGCAAACCCAAGTGTTGCTGGTTGGATTCCCAGCCAAGGCACATACCCTGGTTGCAAGCTAGGTCTCAAGCCAGGTCCCTAGCTGCAGGCAGGTGAAAGGTACCCATACCTTGATGTTTCTCTCCCTTTTCTTTCTCTCTCCTTTCCCTTCTCTCTAAAAATAATGAATACATTTTTTTTTAAAAAGGATGTTTAGTTGCGGACTACATAAATGACTAAAAAAATAGTGCCCCCCAAAAAGAGATTTAGTAAAATCTACTTTTATAATAGAATATTATAATGGAATTTAAAACATGTCATATAGGTATTTCTCCTTAAAATGTTTTAATTGTGAATTAGAATATATAACAAAGTCCAGAAAATGTGTGTGCTTTGAAAATATTCACAAACTGAATGCCAGTTCAACTGTCACTAGGTTAAATATTTGAACCTTGAGTGCCCCCAACAAAACCACAACCCTGGTCTCTAGCAGAGTCTGGTCCTGCATGTCCATGTGTGTTAGATAAAGAATGACATCACATAGCACAAGTTCAATGAATCTCACCCCTTGCTCAGCCGCATGTCTGGGATATTCACCCCATATTCCAAGTAGTTGTAGATTGTTGCTTGACTGTAAAGTATTCAATCAAGTGAGTAGACAAACATTATTTGTCCACCCTACTCTTGATGGTAATTGAATTATTGATTGTTTTTGTCTCTTATGAGAAGCTTCTGTACCTCTTAGGGACATCTTCCATTTTTATGATATACACCCAGGAATGGTCTGTTGAGTCCTGGGTTTACAGCGTCAGCAGATGCTGCCATCTTAGATTTTGACCATTACTTCCACTGCCCTCCATGTCAATAATGACATTGCTATTGATACCTATTTTAGCCTAGTTGTTTGTTTTAATATGACTAAAAAAGTTCAGTATTTTGTTTACTAAAAAGCAAGGGGCATGTCACTTTCATTATATTCTTATCATATAAGCACTTATACACATAATGGTCGTTTCATGTGAAACTGAGTTGTTTTAAAATAGATGTTGAGCTTTGGATGATGCAGGTTAATGGACTGAGTCCTGGCCTATGAACAAGTCTGGGCACATGCCTGTGTTGTGGTCCAGGTCCTGATTTGGGGATGCATAAGAAGCAACCATATGTTGGTATTTCTCTCCTTCTCTTCCCTCCTTTCCCCTCTCTCTAAAAATTAATAAATAATATATTTTAAAGTACATGTTGATGGCAGTCTATTTAGTCTTACCATGAGAGAAACATTTTTATATCTCCCTGAAAATATAAAAAGTTACTCATATACTCAAAATCCTCTTAAGAGTTTTAAATGTGTAAAACTAACAGAGCCCAAACTAGGTAGTGCAATGAAACTTTATTTCAGAAAATCAGTTTCAAAGTCATAAATACTAGGTCAAACAGAGAATTTACAGAATTCCAGAGTTAGCAAAAGTTGGAAAATATTCTGTACCCCTAACCCCAAAATAATGTAGGGAAGAGTATTTATTGTACCGAAGCCCAAGAATTGGGGTAGCACAGAGGGAGTCAAGTCAGTAAAGAGAAACAATGTCAGAAAAACTGCTTCTTGCAGAAATAAGAGAAATATACCCTAGGTTTTTTTTTTCTTTCTTACTCTATTCTGATGCCACTACTTCCCACTATACAAACCTAAAGGACCAATTACCATGGGATTTGACTGAAAATGTGGCTGGCAAATATGTGGTGTTTAGAAGCTATTTAAGAGCAAAAAAGCAAAAGACTGGCCTGTTAGGCTCTACACATTACATTAATCAGTGCATGTTTTAACCATTTTACCTGTGTCTACAAAGCAAATTTTGTGCTTTTCTCTAACATAATTAACTTTTTACAAACAAAAAAAATATTAATTCACCTAATTGTATTTGGGGGAAATAATTAAAAAGAAAGTCTTTTTGAGGGGATCCAAGATGACATCAGAGTAGGTGGAAGCTACACAAATTTCTCCCAAGATCAATCTAAAGCTACAACTAAATTATAGAAAAATCATCCTGAGTAACCAACTGAACATTAGCTGTAGAGAATCCTTATAACTAAAGAATTAATAAAGAAACCACATCACCATATCAAGATGAATAAGAGGTGTGGAGGAGCAAGGCAGCTGACTGAAGTTTCAGTGGGATGTTTCACAGCCAGGAGGAATCCCCCTGAGAATAGTGGAGACAAAACCTCATCTTGGATCCCCAGCCTAGAGCACCATAAAGGAACCAAAATAATATCTGGCTATGAAAAACATCTGAATTTCTGTCTTCTATGGAGAGAAAGAGAGACAGAGAGCCTCTTAAAGAGCCAATGCACAAAATTTCATTTGCATTCACATGCCCTGGACTATAGCAGAAGAGGGACAGGAAAAGCTGGAGCCAAGTGAAGAGACTCTGAGGCTGGTGGCACTGGGGAGAGAACTGAAGGGTCAGCCACTAGGACAACTGTGATCAGTCATCCCCCATAATCCAAAATCAATTTTTCTTGGGTACAGCACTCCTTTCACTAGGCATCATCTTTTGGGGAAGCAATAGCCTTGGCAACTGAATATCCCTAGTCTAGCTGCTGAGAAGTACAGCTGGAGGCACTTTTATTGTTTAAGCCTAACAAAAATATCTGCAGGTGAAGGCATATCTCTGGAAGACTTTAGCTGACCCTCCGTCAGGTCTGGTGCTTGTAAAAGCCAAACTTGCTACACAGACTGGTTCTGTCTGCACAAACTTAGTCCCAGCAGAGGGAGCTACAAGCTGTGATTGCTGATAGCTTAAAACAGGTTGCCTGGGGCCAGCCACAGCAATGCCTGACATAGGTCTGAACCACTCTTTGCAGATGTGCCTAATATATAGAAATAAACAAATCCAAAATGGGAAGACAAAGCAATAGGCTCCAGATGAAAGAACAAGAAAATTTTCCAGAAGAACTAAATTAAATGGAGACAATCAATTTATCAGCTATGGGGTTTAGAGAAATGATTATAAAAATACATAGAAACCAGAAATAAGGATGAGTCAGAAGTAAAGAAGGCAATGTATGAAATAAAAAATAATAAAGTAATAAAGAGTAAATTAGATAAAGTGGAGGACTGAATTAGCTTTGGATACAAAATAGAAAAACACAAAAGCAGGAAAGCAAAAATAAAATATTTTTTATGAGTAAGTTTTAAGGAATCTGTGGGACAACATAGAGAAAGACAATATCCACATCACAGGTATACCAGAAGGAGAAGAGAGTGAGCAATGAATCACTAACCTAGTTGAAGAAACAGTAAATAAATCTTACCTAATCTAGTAAGGGAAAAGACACACAAGTTCAATGCACAGAGATTCCCAAACAAGGTGGATCTAAAGAGGCCCAAAGCAAGATATATTATCATTAAAATTGCATATCTTAAAAACAAGGAGAGAAATTTAAAAGCCACAAAAGAAATGTAGTTCAGTTACCAAAAATGGAGTTCACATCTAACTGTCATCTGATTTCTCAAGACACATTTCAGGGATTGTCATGAAAAGAAAGGGATTATAACCAAGGCTAATTTATCAGTCAAGGCTATCATTTAAATTAAAAGAGAAATAAAGAACTTTTCAGACAAGAAAAGCTAAAGGTTTTGTTTTTTTAAAACACCAAATCGGTATTACAATGTTAAAAGTTTTGCTTTAAGAAGAAAAATATTTAAATAATAGAAAATAGTTAAAAAATACAATAGCAATTAATATGTATCTATCTATAATTAACTTTATTGTAAGTGGCTTAAATGCTATGACCAAAAGACCTAAGGTAGTTGAATAGATAAGAAAATAAGACTCATATACATATATGCTGTCTCCAAGAGGCCCACCTCAGAATGAAAGAACACACAGACTAAAAGTAAAGAGATGAAAAAAGAAATATTTTATGCAAATGTAAAGGGAAAAAAAGATGGGGCATCAATATTTATACCTGAATAAATAGACTTTTAAAACATGGCTATAGTAGGAGGCAGAGAAAGACACTACATAATGATGATAGAGGGAACAATTCAACAACATTGTATAATTCTAGTAAACTTATATAGGTACAATGATATTTGTAATATAGGTAAAGCAAACCTTGATGAGCATAAAGGGTGAGATGGAGAGAAATAAAGTCATGGTAAGGGATTTTAATACTCCATTGACTTATAATGGATAGATCTTCCAGACATAAAATCAACAAGGATACAGTGGTCTTTGAAGACACACTAGATTAAAATGATTTAATTAATATCTTCAGAGCATTTTATCCCAAAGCAGCAGAATATACATACTTTTCAAGTGTACATGGAATGTTTTCTAGGAGTAACCACATGTTAGTTCACAAAACAAGTCACAATAAACAATGCCCAAAGCAAGTGCAAGGAAAGAATATCAGAGCAAAAACAAATAGTGTATAAATATACAAAATATCAATGAATTAAAGACTTAATTCTTTGAAAACAAACAAGATTAAGAAAACTTTTATTAGAATCACCAAGAAAAAAGAAAGCAGACCCATATAAATAAAATCAGACTTGTAAGAAAATATTACAAATAACTATAAGCCAACCTGAAAATTAGTCAACCTGAATGAAATGGATAAATCCTTAGACACATATAATATCCCAAAACTGAATCAGGAAGAATCAAATAATATCAATAGACAGATCACATTTATTGAAATTGAAGTGACCACCAAAAACCTCTCAAAAAACAAAAGCCCTAGGCCAGATGGCTTCAAAGGTGAATTTTACCAAACAGTCCAAGAAGAAATAACGCTTCTTCTCAAACATAAAAAATTCAAGAGAAAAGAAGACTCCAAAACTTATGTTACAAGATCAGCAATATGCTAATTTAAAAACCAGAAAAAGAGGCCCTGGCTGGTGACTCAGTGGATAGGCACCAGCCTGCAAACCCAAAGGTCTCTGGTTTGGTTCCCATTCAGGGCACATAACCAGGTTGCAAGCCAGATCTCCAGCCAGGTCTGTAGCTGGAGGCAGGTGAAAGGCAACCATACATTGATGTCTCTCTCTCTGTGTCTTCCTCCCTCCCTGACCTTCTCTCTAAAAATGATAAATAAAATCTTAAAAAAAAAAAAATATATATATATATATATATATATATATATATATATATATATCCTCAAGAGATCTGTACATGAATGAGTATGGCAGCTTTCTTCATGACTATCAAATTCTGTAAATAGCAATTTGAATCTATTTTATATCTTTTTCTTGTCTGATTACTGTGCCTAGAACTTCCAGTACTATGTTGAAGAAAAGTGGTGAAAGTGGACATCCTTATCTTGTTCCTGATCTTAAAGGGAAAGCCTTTAGTTTTTGCCTGTTGAGCATGATATCAACTTAGATTTCTCACATATGGCCATTATAATGTTTAGATATTTGTCCTCAAGCCCCACTTTGCTAAGTATTTTAATCATAAATCAGTGCTGAACTGTGTCAAATGCTTGTTCAGCATGTAGTATTATGCTCATGTGATTTTTGTCCTTCATTTTGCTTGTGGGATGTATTACATTTATTGATTTGTGAATGTTGTACCATCCTCACATCCCTGGGACAAATCTCACTCGATTATGGTGTATGAGCTGTTTAGTGTATTGCTGGATTGGCATTCCTGATATTTTGTTGAGGATGCTAACATATATATTCATCAGAGGTATTTGACTGTAGTTTTCTTTCTCTGTTTTGTCTACCGAGTTTGAAATCAAGATAATACATTCTTGTAAAAAAAAAGTTGGAAGTCCACTCTTTTTGAATTTTTTAGAACAGTTTGAGAAGAATAGTAGTTAGTTCTTTAATGTTTGGTAAAATTCACCTATGAAGCTGTCTGGTCTAAGACATTTTGTGCTGGGAGTTTTTTTGATAACTGATTCAATTTTACTAGTTATCAGTCAATTCAAGTGCTCTTTTTCATTCAGTTTTAGGAGTTTGTATGTTTCTTGAAATTTGTCCATTTAGCCTAGGCTGTCCACCTTTTTAGCATGTGGTTGTAGTAATGTATTACACTCCTACATATTTTTGTGGTGTTGGTTTTTACTTTCATTACTGATTTTATTTATTTTGGTCCTCTCCCTTTTGTTCTTGATTTCCTTGGTTAAAGATATGTCTATTTTGTTTATCTTTTTAAAGACCAGCCTTTGGATTCATTTATTCTTTTTCTTCTTTAGGCTCGATGTCATGAAATTCTGCTCTGATCTTTATTATTTTCTTTCTTCTACTTCCTCTGGGCTTTGTTTGTTGTTGTTTATCTAGTTCTTTAAGATGTAGGGTTACATTGTTTGAAATTTGTATATCTTCTATATGTAGGCCTGTATTTTTGTTAACTTCCCCTTGAGGATTGCCTTTCCTGTGTCCCATAGGTTTTGTGTTATTATGTGTTCAGTTTCATTTGCTACAGAAACTTTTTGATTTCTTTCTTTAGCTCATGGTTAACCCATTCATTATTTAATAACATGTTATTCAGTCTATGTATTTGAATGTTTTGCAGTTCATTTCTAGTTTCAAGCCATTGTGATCCAAGAAGATGCTTAATATGATTTTAGTTTTCTTGAATTTGTTGAAGCTTGTTTTGTGTCCTACCACGTGGTCTATCTTTGAAAATGATTCATTTGTGTTTGAAAAGAATATATGCTTGTTCTTTTTGGGTGAAATGTTCAGTAAATATCAATTTAGTCCATTTTATCTAAAGTGTTGTTACATGCTGCAATATCCTTTTTGATTCTTTGCTTGGAAATTTTATCCATTGTTGACAGTGTGTGTTAAAATTCCCTATGATGACTGTATGTATGATGTTGATCCCTTCCTTAAAGTCCTCCATGATTTTCTATATATATTTGGGTGCTCCTATGTTGAGTGCATATATGTTTACAATGATTATATCCTCTCATTGGACCACTTCCTTATGTATAATGTAGTGACCTTTATTGTCTCTTGCTATTACTTTACTTTTGAAGTTCATTTTGTCTGATGTAAGTGTTGCTACCCCAGCTTTTTCATGTCTATTTGCTTGGAATATTTTTTCCATTCCATCATTTTTAGCCTGTGTAGACCTTTGTTCTAATATGGTTCTCTTATAGACAGCATATATGTAGATAGATTTTCTTACCCACTCATCTACCCTATGTCTTTGATTGGAGAATTTAATCCATTTACATTTATTGAAGGTACCTGTCCATTGCAATTTTGCTCTTTGTACCTGTGTTTCTCCCTTTTCCTTCTTTCCTTTTCTTCCCCTTAAACCAGTACCTTTAGCACCTTTTGCAATGTTGACTTAGTGGACATGTAATTAGCTGTCTTTTGTCTGGGAAGCTCTTTATTGCAGCTCCTATTTTAAATATTTTATTTATTTATTTTTATAGAAAGAGGACGGGAGGGAGAGAGGGAGAGAAACATTAGTGAGTGGTTGCCTCCCTTGTCCTCTCAGAAGATGACCCTGTCCACAACTCAGGCATGTGCCACAAGTAGAAATCAAACTGATTTGCAGGCTGGTGCTCAGTTCACTAAGCCACACCAGCTAGGGTTCATCTTCTATTTTTAAATGAGAGCCTTGGTAAATAGAGTAGTCTTGGTTTAATGCCCTTGCTTTTTATTACTTGGAGTATTTCAGGCCAATTCCTTCTAACTTATAGTGTTTCTGTTGAGAAGTTAATTGATACCCTTATTAGAACTCCCTTGTATGTTACTAGCTGTTTCTTCTTTTCTGTCCTTAATATTCTCTGTCTTTAAATTTTGATATTTTTATTATGATGTGTCTTGGACTGGGCCTCTATAGGTTCATTTTGATTGGGGTCATCTGTATATTCTGTATGACATTTTCCCTCTCCAAGCTAGGGACACTTTTTGTCATCATATTTCAAACAGGGTTTCTACCTCTTGCTTTTTTTGCTTCTCTTTCTGAAATTCCTGTGATGCTTATGCCATTATTTCTCATGTTGTCTAAAAGGTCCCTTAATCTATCTTTGTTATTTTTTGAATATTTTTTGTTCCTCTGTGTCTTCTTTTTTCTTTTCTTTTTCTTTCTTTTTTTTTTTTTTTTTTTTTGGTACCTTGTCTTCCAACTATCTGATTCAGTTCTCTGCTTCATCTAGCCTGCTTTTAATTCCTTCTAGCATAGTCTTTATTTCTAATTTTATGTTCTTCATTTCCTACTGATTCTTATTCATATTTGTCATTTTCATGCCTCTGTAATTCCTACTAAGTTACTTGTAGCAGTCATACAGTTACTTGCAGTTCTTAATGAGCTTCTTGAGCATCCTTACAACCCTTATTTTGAACTCTATGTCTGATAGATTGCTTGCCTCACATTCATTAACTCTTTTTCTGATGATGCCTCCTTTCCTTTTGATTGGAGCTTGTTTTTTAGTCTTCTCATTTTAAATGACTTTTTGTTTGTTCCTGCATCTCAGATTGACCTGCTTTGACTACCTATATTTTTGCCATGGTCTTCTGTGTTAAGAGTTCTGTGGGATTCGGTTGTGTAGCCTCTTCGATCACACTATCTGGATGTTCTTTTATTGTACATGGGCTTTGATTATTGATGGCTCATTTATTGGTGGGTTCTCTATGTTGGCTGGCTGACTGAGAGTCTCAACTTCCACCTCACATCTATGTTGTTTTACAGGAGCTGGCAAATAGAGCAAAACTTCCCAGAAAACCAAACTTGTGGCAGCCAAAGTACTCTCCTGCCACATCAACAGAAAATTACCAAAGATTAATAAAGGTGGAAAAAGATTAACTATAATACAGTGAAATACATATGAGATGACTAAAGGAGAGAAAGATGATTTTGAGAGGGAAGAGGGAGGAGAAATAATAAGAGTAGGGAATAGAAAAACAAGGTGAAGAATGGGAGAAAATAAACATTAACATGTAAATTAAAAAGGGGCAGTGACAAAATGGATGGAGTAAGGAGAGGGAAGTTTAAAAAACAATGAATCTGAGCCCTGGCTGGTGGCACAGTGGATAAGGTGCCGGCCTGCAAACCCAAAGGTTGCTGGTTCGATTCCCAGCCAGGGCACATAACCAGGTTGCAAGCCAGGTCTCCAGCCAGGTCCATAGCTGGAGGCAGGTGAAAGGCAACCATACATTGACGTTTCTTTCCCTCTCTGCCTCTCTCCCTTCCCTTCTCTCTGAAAAATAATAAATAAAAAATCTTAAAAAAAAAAAAAAAAACAATGAATCAATAGGAACAAAGTTAAAAAAAACATCACAGGATCAATAACAACATCAGATGAGCAAAGGTTAATGAAGATAGAAAAAGACTAAGACTAAGACTTCCTATCAGCTAAGATTCCATTGATCAAGTTATTTGTCAGAAGATCAGCCAAGAATGAGAGTTGGGGGCAAGAACAAGTGGGTTCAGCTTCTACCTGCTTTGTAACCATCTTCTCCCCTTGTTACTTAATTTTAGATTAACCTCTTTGGCATCAGTTTATTCAGATAGTGACTTTGTTTTTCCTCTTGCTGCTCAGTAGTTTCCACACATCAGACATTTTTACACCAAGCATTGCAACTGTTATAGTTGTAATTTACACTAAAAACTTCTGTTTAAAACTGATAGCAAAAACAAAAAACAAAAACAAAACAAAACAAAACAAAACAAAAAAACTCATTCACTAATGCCATTTACAACAACAGACATTTACCCTTTCCAAATGACTTTGTTCTCTAAAGACATATCCACATGGCCTTTAGCCACCTTGCTCCCTGCTTTAGTTTCATCAGTTCACTTTGAACTCATTATTGAATCCTGGAATAACCTAATGAATCAGAAGTGATTTTATGCCTGAAAATATTCTAAAATTAAATAAATAATCTGTATTTTAGTAAACATAAGAGAAAAAAACCCACAGGCATTTTCTTAAACATACACTAGTAAGTGGGAGAGCCAGTATTTAAGTCCAGGCATCCTGACTCCAAAATGAGGTCAGTTAATGTGCAGCATCACCCAGCATTTATAAAGGACATTAAACATTTGCAACAGAGAAAGGGAAAGGAGCAGAGTTAAAGCTTTTTGCTCCTTCCCAAATAAAGAATGTATTGGTAGACTTACTTCCTTATTCCTAACTACTTGATAACTAAATTTACTGTAATGTGAAAGCCAAAAGAAAACATGCTAGAGAAAGAGAATGATCAATATTGCTAAAAGTAGCAGTTATATCCAGGTAATGGCAAAAGGATTAAGCAAAAAGGAGTTTTGGGGATCTCAGCATGAGGGGAAGAAATTGAATCTCTGTCCGCAATGGGTAAATGAGAGTGTGAGAAAAAGAAATTATAGAATTCAGACTAGGTAGGGAGAGATGGATAAAATCTGAATAGCAGTTAATTCAAAACATCAGTTATGACAGTAAGAGCTTAGGTTTGCTTCTAAGTTTAAAGAGACAGTAAGGAAGTTTTATAATGAAGCATTTGGGAATTTGATTATCTAAAAATGAAGTAAGTGTACTGCATGGTATTTCTAAACCACATATTTGGGTTAGAAACTATTATCCTGGCAAAATTAAATGTTTCCCCATTCTAACCTGATGCCTGATTAAACCATCTACCACTTTGAAATCACTAGAGACCCTTTATATGGTGTTGCCATTCTCAAATGCATTAAATTTTACAAGATCAAACAACTTTATTATCATTATCAATATTATTAATATAGCCCATATTATGAAAAAGTATAGCCCACTGAATCATATGCCCTAAGTGCACATAAACAGTCTGGTTGTTTTGATTGAGATTCCTTTTTAAGAGTGATTCAAAGAGGGACTGAAACTTGAACAACCCTGCTTCTTTTACTCAACAAAAGTTATAACTGTAAAATAAAATTTCCTGAGAATACAATTTCCCAGGAAGCAGCTAGTTTAAATAGGACTCAAACAGCACTAGGGTTATATACAATTAAAAATATATATCCTTGAGTAAAACCAAAGAACACACATGCATGACCCATTGACATGAAATAGGGAGCATGAGGTGGGACTGCTGGAGGGAGGGGGTGCTAGGTGGAGGGGAACAAAGGGAAAATAAATTGTGATATATGTAATAGCATAATGAATAAAAATTGCATTTTTAATGGGAAAAATTATCCTTGATAATCTGCATACAGAAGGACAGTGACAGTATTGCACAGCTTGCCGTACAGATGTTTACACATACTCTGAAGCTACTTTCCTTTATTTCCTTCCCCTAGTGTTTTAGGCAAAGAGTGTTATAGGGCTTAACTTGATGGTGTTTAGTTCATGAATAATCAGACCTTGAACAGCTATATTTAGGCCTGGAGGGAAGGATAAAAATCCTGAGTTTAAGAAGGCTCCAGTGACTGATGGGACAGTGCTTCTCCCCTTATCTGGGCCATGTAAGTGAAACTATGAACTACAAATAAAATGCTAAATTTCCATTGTAAACAATAAGAGGAGTGGCTTCTACCCTCCTTTTTTTAAAAAGAACATTTACTTCAGAAAATTAATAATTGTGAATTCATTGTTTCTTTGAAATGAATGCGGAGCTTCTTTAAACTTTAGGAAGTCTCTTGCCAGCTTTAAGACACAAGGCTATCTTTCTCAAGGGCCTGGGATTCACCTCCTTGAAATGTAAACATCAAGAATGAGAGCTCCCCTACATCCCAGTTTCAGTGGGTGTGTAGAAACCTTGCCTGAATGCAAAACTAATTCCTGTTATAGATATGAGAAGCTTGTCTTCCTTTGGATAGTCAATTAACTAACAGAAATAGCCACTGACATTTTCAAGTAATTTTAGGATGAACTATGTGTGACAAACGTTGCTGTCAATTCATCTTGTGCCTTGAGCACATGTAACAGGTTGTATTTGCTTGGTTATATATCTAAAAGGGTGAGATTTCTTCCTGTCCAATCTTAGCAGATGGATTGGAATGTGCATCACATTCTGGTTCAATTCATATCCAATCATATATTTTTCATTCTCTTCTATCTTTGTGGGGAGATTTTTTTTATTATTATTAATTGTATTGGCATTTATCCCTCTTTTATCATCTTCTACCCACCCACCCACTTCCATGCTGTAATCACCACACTGCTTTTCACATCCATGAAACCTCCTTTTTCCTTTTGCTTGATGCCGCCATCTACCAATCATGCCCCCAGACCTGTCAGCCTGCTCCCTATAATGAATGAGTCTGTTTCTACTTAGTTATTACTCAGTTTGTTCATTAGATTCCACTTATGAGCAAAATCATAGGTCATTTGCCTTTCTCTCACTGGCTTATTTCACTTAGCATAATGCTCTCCCAGTCCAAGGATTCTTACTTTATTTATATTATTTATTTTTAAAAAGATTTTATTCATTATTTTTTACAGAGAAGGGCAGGGAAGAAGGAAGAAAGGGAAAGAAGCATCAATGTATGGTTGCCTTTTACCTGCCTCCAGCTGGGGACCTGGCTGGAGACCTGGCTTGCAACCTGATCCTGTGCCCTGACTGGGTATTAAACCAGCAACCTTTAGGTTTGCAGGCCAGCGCCTAGATTTTTACATTATTTAGAATTAGTGTTTTTGGTTTCTTCAGATAAATTCCCAGAAGTGGAATTTCAGAGTCATAAAGCAGTTTAATTCTTTTAGGTAACTGCATACTGCTTTCCACTATAGCTGCATCAATCTTCATTACCACTAACGTGTAAAGGGTTCCCTTTCTGCATATCCTTACCAGCACTTATTTGTTGAGTTGTTGGCAATGGCCATTCTAAATGGTGTGAGGTGATATCTTAGTGTGGTTTTAATTTGCATTCTCTGATGTTTAATAACATCTTTTCATATATCTATTGTCCATTTGTATGTCCTCTTTGGAGATGTGTCTATTCATGTCCTTTGCATGTTTTAAAATTAGATTCTTTGCCCTGGCTGGTAACACAGTGGATAAGGTGCTGGCTTGCAAACCCAGAGGTCGCTGGTTCGATTCCCCAGCCAGGGCACATAACCAGGTTGCAAGCCAGGTCTCCAGCCAGGTCTCCAGCCAGGTCCATAGCTGGAGGCAGATGAAAGGCAACCATATATTGATGTCTCTCTCCCTCTCTGCCTCTCTCCCTTTCTCTCTTTTTGAAAATAACAAATAAAATCTTTAAAAAAATTAATAAAATTAGATTGTTTGGGTTTTTGGTTGTTGTTGAGTTTTATAAGTTTTAAAATAAATTTTGGATATTAACCCCTTATTGGATGTATTGACAAATATGTCCTCCCATTCCGCAGGATGTTTTAAAAATTTTTTTTTGATAGTTTCCTTTTCTGTGCAAAAAAATTTAGTTTGATATAGTCTAATTTCCTTATTTTTTCTTTAGTTTCCCTTGCCTAAGGAGATACATCAGAAAACATAATGCTGCAAGCAACATTTGAGATTTTACTGCCTATATTTTCTCCTAAGATTTTTATTGTTTCAGGTTTAACATTTAAGTTTTGAATCCATTTTAAATTTATTATTATTTGTGGTAGACGAAGGTGGTCAAGTTTCACTTTCCTGCACATATCTGTCTAATTCTCCCAACACAATTTATTTAATAAGCTATTTATAAAGGAATCCAAAAGGGCTGCAGAGTGGCTGGAAGCTCTGCCCAATTGCTTCCAGTCCCAGGCTGATCTTGCAGCTAAACCACAGAGCAGCCAGCTCAAAAATTCAGCAGAGAGTGAGTGAGAGCACCTGTGAGTGGGAACGCATGCTGCAGGGAGCCCGGGGAGCGCGCCCAGCGTGAGGGAGCCTGCCGCCCACCAGGCACGGTAGTAGACAGCCTCTGCTGTCCTGGAGGAGCAGCCATTGCTGCCACCGCCAGTCTCGCCTGGCTGCACAGAGTCAGGGAGACTGTGGAGCATCTCTAACTGCACAAGCATCGGCAGCAGAGACGAGGGCAGACTCACGGAGGCTGAGAACCACTGAAGAGAGCAGTGAGTGTGGCAAGTGCACCCTGCCACCACCATGTGTTACAGTAGCACTATTGGGCTCTTCTAAGCACCATCCGGGAGAACTCCAGAGAGAAATTCCATCTAAAACTGTTGGAGGTCTAACAGACTGTGATCAACCCTGACTGAGAGAGGTAGAGATTTTTAAGGATGACACAGGGTTCCCAACTTCCTGATCACACCAGAGGCCCCTTCTGGAGGCAGGTGAGGAAGGCACTGGCAATCCTTGCAGGACATTAAATGAACCACTCCTGGGCTTGGGGCTGATGGAAAGCCGGCAGAGCAGAACAGTGGGGACCAGCTCAATCTAAAGCCCATAGCCACAGACTGTGGATGGCTTGTAGTTTCAAACAGACAGCCTAGGGTCAGGCTAGGACACCATCAGACATTACCAATCAACGGCAGGTCTAGAAAGAGAAGACAGTAGTAAACACTGAATTCTACGGAGACAAATTTCGCCATGGTATTCTTCATGATTTTGCATTATTTCCTCCCCTGCCTTTTTAATATTCACTTATTTTCCTTCAACTCCATGCTTACTATTTCACTAGATTTTATGTTTTAGTTTATTTTAAATATTAAACATTGCTCCTCCTTTCTTTCTTTTTTTTAAAATTAATTTAGTTGTTATTTTACATTTATCCCATTTCTCCTCCATTACTCTCCCCACCACCACCCTCCTTATCTGCTTTCCCAAAGTCAATCCCACATGTTGTCCATATCCATAGGTAATCTATACTAGTTTCTTGACTAAACTGTTCCCCTTCTTTGCCTCCTTCTCCCCTCCCCCCTCACTTTGGCATAATGTCAGTCTGTTCCCTGTTGCCAGGTCTCAGGTTCTATTTTTCCCATTTGCTTGTTTTGTTCATTAGTGTTCTGTTTTAGGTGAGATCATATGACATTTGTCTTTTACTGCCTGGCTTATTTCACTAAGCATAATACTCTCCAGTTCCATCCACGTTGTTACAAAAGACAGGAGTTTCTTCTTTATTTCTGCTGTGTAGTATTCCATTGTGTAAGTGTACCAGAGTTTTTCGATCCATTCATCCGCTTAGGTTGTTCCAGCACTTAACTATTGTAAATAGCATTGCTATGAACATAGGGGTGCATAGGTTTTTCTGAATTGGCGTTTCATGGTTCTTCGGGTATAATCCTAACAGTGGAATTGCTGGTTCAAAAGGTAGTTCTATTTTGAGTTTTTTGAGGAAATTCCATACTGTTTTCCATAGTGGCTACACCAGTCTGAATTCCCTCCAACAGTGCAGGGTTCCCTTTTTTCCACATCCTCACCAGCACATGTTGTTTGTTGTTTTATCAATGATGGCCATTCTGACATGTGTGAGGTGGTATCTCACTGTGCTTCTAATTTGCATCTCTCTCTTGGCTAGTGATGTTGAGCATTCTTTCATATGCCTATGGGCCCTGTGTATGTCTTCCTCCGAGAGTTCTCTGTTCAGTTCCTTTGCCCATTTTTCAATTGGGCTGTCTGTCTCCCTGGTGTTGAGTCACATAAGTTCTTTATATATTTTGGATATCAAACCCTTGTCTGAGGTATCATTGGCAAATATGTTTTCCCATACAGTTGGTTCCCTTTTAATTTTGCTGTAGTGTATCCCCAGCTGGGGTTGGTCCACTTCTGGCTGTAACCTCATAAGGTGCCATTGTGACATCACAGACCACTGCTGGGTAAGCTACTGTGTAACTGAGGATCTCTGTCTGTGAGAGCACAAGAAGCTGATTGTGGTTACCTGTTGGATTTGTACAAGCTTTCCTATTTTCTGTTTACTTTTTATCATTTTATTTTATTTTGTTAATTGCTTTTTATTTTTATTTCTTTGTTTTTTTTTCAGCTTTTTATTTTCTTCCTCACAATTTTATTTTGTTGTTATTATTTATTTTTTATTTTTATTTTTTCCAAGTTTTGATTATTTTTACTTCCTCTTCCTCATTTTTCTTTAATTTTGTTATTTTTTATTTTAACTTTTACTTAAAATTTTATTTTATTTTATTGTTTTTATTTTGAAGTCACCACATCCAGTGACTTGACAGCCTTCTCTGCCAACGAGGTGCACCATGTTGGTGGCTACCTGCCCCTGAGCACCATCGGCCAGGGGTCCTTTGCTGAGGTGTGGTTGGCCTGGCACACTTTGACCATCCATGAGGTGGCTGTGAAAATCAGTAGGCAGGACTTCTCTAACCTTTTTCAGGAAGCTCAATTTCTGAAGCACTTGAATCACTCCAACATCAGCCAATTATTTGAGATGGTTGTCACCCAGGGCTAAACATTTCTCTTCATGAAGCCCATGAGAGGAAGGACCTTATTTGACTATATCCAGCACTACAGTTGTAGTACTTAGGAAAAAGTTCAGGACATGTTCCGGCAAATGGTGGTGTCTATGGTCCAGCACTGCCACATGAAGGGGATTATGCACAAGGGACCTGAAGCAGGTGAACATTCTTCTAGACCATGAGCAAAACATCAAACTGGCAGATTTTGGCCTGAGTACCAAATTTTCAGATCACAAACTGCAAGGCATCTGTGGCACCTTAGAATATGTGGCCCTGGAGATCCTGCAGCCCAGCCCTGTGATGGCCCCAGGTGGATGCTTGGAGCCCGGGGGTCATTCTCTACAGAATAGTGATGGGGAGACTGCCATTTTCAGGGGAGAACTCTGAGAAGCAGAAGCAACAGACAGTGAAGGGGAAGTTGCTTATACCTGCTTTCCTGTCTTTGGAATGTCAAAAACTATTAAAAAATTACTGTTGACCCCAGCCAAAGAACAATGATGGATGATATCATGAAAGATGCATGGGTCAATCTGGACCGGAATGAATTGATACCGTACAGCAAGCCACCCTGGGGTGACATTGACCCCCATGTCACCAAAATAATAGAAAATCTTGGATTTCAGAAGGAAGAGATAGAGGAGTCCCTTTTGGAAAGAAAATATAACAACATCATGGGCACATACATGATGTGTATGTGCCTGCACAACACAAAAAATAAAATGAAGGACTGTACCATCAAGGTAAGGCCCTGCCCCTACTCTGTCTCCAACAGTCTTTCCATAGCCCAGGGGGTTCAAGCATTAGGGCTGAAATTGAATAAGTTTGTCAGTTCCCCAACCAGCCTGAGCAATCATTCCCTCACCCATTCTGGAAGTGAATATGGCCTTTGCTCCCAGCACCCTGGAAGCAAGGACACCCAGTCCCCTCACCAGCACTCCCCTGCCCAGCCTGGGAGCAAGAACAATCATTCCCTCACTCAGCCTAGAGATTAGGATGTCCCTTGCCCCAAGCTGCCTGTGGTCAAGGATGGCCATCCCCCAAGTCAGCCTCGGTTCCATGATGGGCATTCCCCTAGCCAGGCTGGCCTCAGGTAGGACCACTCCCCTACCCTGCCCAGAGTCCAGGACTACCGCCTGCAGCCCAGCACTCCAGCATGGCCCTGGGGGCTCCTCCATCCACCAGCAGCAGCCACCCCAGCTGCTCACAAGCTGCACAACCATATGGTATGACCCCAGGCTGTCCCTCTGGCCCCATCCATAGCCTTAAAGGGGTGGCTAGGAGGGTGCTCAGGTTTATTTTGAAATGTATATGCTGTTGGCCATCCACAAAGAAGCATCCACACACAAACCCACAGAAAGAGTCAAGCCCATATAATTTTTTAAATTGTGGATGGCCATCGCAGGGCCATAGTCAAACACTGGGGATATTAAGCTCCACTCTCTGCATTTTTATTTTTTAATTTTTTTCATAATCTGTTTTATTTATTTTTTAAAATATATTTTAGAGAGAGGGGAAGGGACAGAGAAAAACATCAATCTGTTGCCTCTTGCAGGCCCCCATCCAGGGAACTGGCCAGGCTTGTGCTCTGACCAGGAATCAGTGACTCTGGCTTGGGGGACTAACCCTAACCCACTGAGCCACACCAGCCAGGGCCACATTTTAAATGCTGAATGTGAAGGTGCTGAGCTCCAGGGAGGCTGCCAGGTGGCTTGGAAGATGAGCCAGAGGGTAGACACAAGCAACTTCAGGTGAGAGCAGGGCCAGGAACCCACACTGTGTGTGCAGGTCAGTGGACTTAATACAGCGGACAATGGACATTTGCAAACTGCTGCAGGTCTCTCCACCTGGGATGCAGGTCAGGAGGGTATTTGGCATCTCCATGGCCTTTAGAAGCAGCTGAGCCAAAAATATATGCTAGGTTGGGAGGAGGGCCTGCAGCTCCCACCTGAATGAGCCTGCAGAGACTAAATTGTTTTCCCTAGGGCCCTTCTCTTCTCCCCTGCTATTCTTTGCTTTCAAGTTTGTGGGAGTTCTTGGTGTTTACAAATTTTGTAATAAACTTGATGCTTCAATTTATAATTTTTATAAAACACTATGTTATAGGACAGATCAAAACTTCATATTTCCTTGTATTGAACTAAAAACATTGGGAGTACTATTTCAAGTCATCTTTTCTTTGAAGGTTTTTCATCCATTTTAGTAGTGGCTCTAATTTATTTTAATTATGTTCTTATTCTACGTACATTTTCCATTGAGAGCCAATTTTGTTTCCAAAAGGCAATTTCAAAACTTAAAAGGTATCCAGGTAGATCATGTATAACCATCTCCTTTTGTCATTGGCTTAATGAAAACCAGTGGTCAAATTTATCCCCAGCCTATTGTCCAATATTGAAAGCTGTTCCAAAATACCACCTATGGTCTGACCACATATATCTTCCTCACAGGGTGGATTGCAATACAGGAATGTATTTAATGTCTTTTAGTGTCATTATATGTATTGTTGATAAAATACTTCTGAATGTGAATTTACTTATGAAAGAAATTGCCAACCTTATGTTCTATTTAGTGAGTATATCCCCAAATTATTTAACATTGAAAACTGGCTTATTATTTATAGAATAAATACATAGGTTTTGATCTATTTTTACTTAATCCAGAATAAAAAAAAAAATGACTGCTTTCAAAGAAGAGGTATCCAATTCAGAGAACAACTATTTAATCAATCATTTTTACTGATTCTCACTATCCTGTTGTATAATTCCAGGTCTAATCCATGTCAGTACAGACACAGACAACAGTATTTGCCAATTTCTAAACACTGGGTACTTTTTAAAGACCCTGCCTTCTTTCCATTTTTCACCTATTGAAACATACATAATATTATGGACTGAACACATACCCTCTCCTGAATATTAATGAATGGAAGTGTTAATCTCCAATGTGATAGTATGATAGTACCAGTAAATTAGGCTTTTGGGACAATAATTAGGTCATGAGTGGGAAGCTCTCATGAATAGGACCTCTATAAGAAGTGATATGAACAGGTACTCTCTCTCTGCTTCCTCCCATGTGAACATACAAGGAAGAGGGCATCTGCTGGTCAGAAAAAGAGCTCTCATCAGGTACCAGCTATGCAGGCACTTTGATCTTGAATATCCCAGATTCTAGAACTATAATAAATATTTATTGTTTAAAATACCCAGCTTATGGTCAGTTGTATAGCACTTAAACTAAGACACCTAGTATTCAAATTTCATGAGAAAATTTCTGAGCTCACTAAATTTCTTTCTCTTATAAATTCATCATCATCATCATTATATTTTATTGTTTTTGTATTACATTTATCCCATTTTACCTCACTGCTCTCCCCTGCCTCACTATCCCCTATCCCACAGTCAATTCTCCCATGTCCACATCCATAGGTTATTTAACCTAGCTGCTTGACTAAACTGTTTCCCTTCTTAGCCTTTTTGACATCTCTAGCCATCAAAGAGATGCAAATTAAAACCACAATGAAATACCCTTCACACCTGTCAGAATGGTCATCATTAACAAATCAAAAAACAACAAGTGCTGGTGAGGATGTGGAGAAAAAGAGAACCTTAGTGCACTGTTGGTGGAAATGAAGACTGGTGCGGCCACTATGGAAAACAGTATGGATTTTCCTCAATTGAACTAAAAATGGAACTGCTTTTTGAACGAGCAATTCAGTGCTAAGATTATACCTGAAGAACCCTGAAACACCAATTCATAAGAACCTATGTACCCCTATGTTCATAGCAGTGCTATTTATAATAGCCAAGTGCTGGAAACAGCCTAAGTGCCCATCAGTGGCTGAATGGATCAAAACACCCTGGTACATTTACACAATGGAAAATACTACACAGCAGAAAGAAAGAAGAAACTCCTACCTTTTGCAACAACATGTATGGAACTGGAGAGTATTATACTTAGTGAAATAAGTTGGTCAGTGAAAGACAAATACCATATGATCACATTCAATTTTGGAGACCAATGGACAAAACAAACGAACAAAAATAGAACCAGAGGCATGTAAACAAGGATCAGACTTTCAGTGTGCAGAGGGGAGGGGGCAGGGAGAAGGGGACAAATGAACAAACAGAGAAAACAAATGAACAAAAACTCAGACACAGACAACAACATGGTGGTAATCAGAGGGAAGGGGTTGGTGGCATAGTAAAGGGTAAAGGGGGCAAATATATGGTGACAGAAGGATATTTGACTGGGTGATGGGCACACAATGCAGATAATGTGTCATAAAATTGTATATTTGAAACCTATGTAATCTTATTAACCAATGTCACTTCAATAAATTTAATTACAAAATTATATATATATATATATATATATATATATATATATATATATATATATATATATATAACATATGTTGCAGTTGTTTATAATGAACATTAAAGTGGGAAGGAGAAAGAAAATTAATTTGATCCTTCTATAATAAAATTAAAAGTGTGCTTGTTGTTTATTCATGTCCTTACACCATCCACCTTATCCTAAGATAACCAGCTACAACAGAGCTGTTAGAAAAATCAAATTTCAGCAATATTATTTTACACCCAACTTGCTAACACAGTATAATTCAGGGTTTATTTTAACTGATTTTATATGTCTTCATTTAACATAAAAGATGTTTAGTAAAGGTGTCTTATTTGTGAATGATATCTGATAAAATCAAATTTAAGGGTAAACTTAATTAGATCCACATATGGTAAAACATAATTGATGCTAATATGTCAGTATAAACTAGAAGTAACTATTTCTAAACTGTTTCAGAACTGGAAACAAAATAACAGTATTATTAAGCACTGTATTTAAATGCTTTGAAGAGTAATGCAGTTACTTTTTAATTTCAGTTCAAATGTCATAGACATGAGACTGATTTATGTGAGCAGCTTTTCTTCAATAAGAAAGGTATTTTATTTCACATCTGCTACAGGAATAAAACAAAAAAATAATTTTCATGCTGATAATATGTATGCTATTCTTTCAAAAAACTGTGTGGAACACTACTAACTGAACAAGGGAGAAGAAAGAGTATATAATCTCTCCTTTAAATAATTTAGTGTCTGCTGTAATGATATAACTTTGATTTTGTAATTCTGTGTGCTAGTTAGGGGTCACTCCTCATTTGTATATTACAAGATATGTGTAAGTTTGGGAAAATTACTATTGGATGAAAAATGACACAAAATGTTTAAGGAAAGAAATATTCAAACAATTTTTAAAGTTTTCTATTCAGTGGGCTTTGACATTTGCTATATAGATGAGGACATGAAACTTCATAATTGGGAATTCAGTTAATCATATTAGGACAACTATAGGCAGCCACAAATTGCAAACTAACTAGAACAACTATTCTCTCCAAAAAGAAAAATAATAGATGTTATTTGTAATGGAATAAGTTACTATTTATTGTGAAATTTAATTTAAAGCATATGAAGCTCTATTTTGATTAACTATGACTAAAAATCCAAATAATCATTCTAATACAAAATAACTTATCATGTAATTTTCAATATGTAGTTTAGTTATTTTCATGTCAATTCAAATTAAGAATATTTATAATAGTAATAACAATAATAAAAATAATATGATTCATAATATTTCCCTTCATATACTAGATAAAACTGATATTAACATGCATGTACACACACATGCACACACACATCATACATAAAAATAGTAATTAACATACAAATTTAACAACAATTTTACAAAATATTCTTTCAGTAACCATAGAAGACAAAAAAATAACTCTCCTGTTGCACTATTGAGAAGGAAATTTTGGTTTCACTCAAGGAATTGAATTGGGAAAATAACAAATCTAGCCCAAAGTTAGACAAAAGAAGGACTAATAAAGATTAGAATAGAAATAAACTTGAAAGATAAGAGAAAAATCAATAAACCTGTTTTTTAAAAAAGGATCAACAATATTTACATACCTTTAGCTAGACTAACCAATAAAAAGTGAGAGAACTCAAAACAAGTATAAATGAAAAGAGACATTACAATTGACACCACATGAATTTAAAGAATCATAAGAGGTTAATATGAACAACTATATGCAAACAGGTGAGATAACCAAGAATTGTATACATTTCTAGAAGTATACAATTCATCAAGACTGATCCAGGAAGAAATTGGAAACCTGAGCAGACCAAACTACTAAGGACATTGAAACATTGACCAAAGTCCTCCCAACAAAGGAAATCCTAGAACCAAATGGTTCACTGGTAAATTCTGTATAACATTTTAAAAACAATTAATTCCAGTCCTTCACAATAAATAGAAAAAAGAACTGAAATAGAGGTAATAAAGGAAAACAAATTCATTTTGTAGGACCAACAATATCCTGATATTTTAGCTAAACAAAGGCACTACATGAAAAGATCAGGACCAATATCTCTGATGAATATAGGTGCAAAAAATCTTAAGAAACCACTTGTAAACCAAATTAAACATTACATTAAAAAGGATAATATACCATGGTCAAATGGAACTTTTCTTTTGAATTTATAAAAGTTATAGAAGAAAATATCTTAGACATTTCTTGTAGCAATAATTTTTCTGGTGTATTGCTCTGAGCAAAGGAAACAGAAATAAAAATAAACATCAAACTAAAATATTTTGCACAACAAATATTTTATCATCCACAAATAAAATATTTTATCATCAACAAAAATGAAAAGATAACTAATAGAATGGGAGTATTTGCCAATGATAGATCTGATAAGGGGTTAATATCCAAATTTTATAAGGAACCTATAAATCCTGGATAGACAGTTTTCCAAAGAGGACATACAGGTGGCCACAGAAATATGAAAAGATGCTCAACACCATTAATCATCAGAGAAATGCAAATTAAGACCACAATGAGATATCACTTCACAACTATCAGAACTACTGTCATCAATAAATCAACAAACTAGTTTTGGTGAGGATGTGGAGAAATGGGAATACTCATGCACCACAGATGAGAATGTATACTGGTACAGCCACTGTGGAAAGCAATATGGAGTTACCTAAAAAAATTAAAAATGGAACTGTTTATCAGTGAGTGATTTCACATCTGGGAATATAGCCAAAGAAACCTGAAGTACTAATTTTAAAATATATACTCATCCCTAGGTTCAGTATTATTTACAGTAGCAAGATTTGGAAGCAGCCCAAGGACCCATCAGTGGATGAGTGGATAAAAAGCTGTGGTGGAAATTCGAAGCTTATTGTATAATCCAAGATAGAGGTGTAGGTGGATATGCTGCCTCTCCCTCCACAATCAAGAAGGGATACATCTACCTCAAAACTATATACAACCAGAAATTACAGAAAATTGAGCCTCATGAAAGTCCAAAAACCATATATATATATATATATATATATATATATATGGAATACTCATCCAGACAGGTAGGAAGGGCAGAGCTGGGACAGAGAGGATGCGGTTTGGTGGTGCAGTTTGGAGAAGCAGCCTCTGCAGTGGGACTGTATCTGTGGCTGACTAGCAGAAAGAAAGTTACACATTAAAAAAAAAAAAAAAAAGGAGGGACCCCTGAGAACTCCTGGCACCTGACCAGACCATGTGGCTCGCAGTTCCAGAGCCAGGGTCGGGGAGAATAAAGCCACATTGCTTTTGATTGTGAAAACCAGTGGAGTTGGGGCAGAGGGAGAAACTTCCTGTCTCTCAACAAAATCTGTTTGTTTAGAGGCCTCCATGGTCCTGGAACATCCGCAGACCCGCCCACTCTGGGAACCATGGCCAGGGAAATAGCTAGAGAGGCCCCAGTCCCATATAGGAAGTGGGAGTAGTGCATGGAAAAAGGTCAAGTGTTGAGCAATCAGCATTATTCCCTCTCAGATTCCTCCCACACACGGCACCAAAACTCAGTGAAACGGTTCCCTCGTACTGATGAATATCTAAAGCTCCACCCCTTACATTGTAATAGGTGCTCTACCTAAGACACAGAGGCAAACACAAGAGCCTGTCAAGTAGAGGAGACAGAGAAATATGACCCAAAAATGAAACAGATCAAGGTCCCAGCAGGCAAACTAAGTGATGAGGAAACAGCCAACCTAACAGAAGAGGAGATAGCCAGCCTAACAGACCCACAGTTAAAAGCACTGGTGATAAAGATATTTAAGAGACTTGACAGATATGCTTGATTATGGCAAACACAGAAGAGAAGAAGTGAAGGCTAGGCTGAGTGAAATGAAGGCAAATACATACCAAATCAATGGTGAAGGAAAGGAAAATGGGGTTCAAATCAATTATTTAGAACATAAGGAAGAAATAAATAGACAAGTACAGAATAAAGAAATAAGAATTGAAAAAAAAAAAAAAAAAAAAAAAAACTGAGGAGAGGCTTAGGAGCTGCTGGGATGACTTTAAACTTACCAACATCCAAATTCTATGGGTGCGAGAAGGAGAAGAGGAAGACTAAGAAATTGAAAACTCGTGTGAAAAAATAATGAAGGAAAACTTCCCAAATTTGGTGAAGGAAATAGACATAAAAGTCCAAGAAGCACAGGGAATCCCAAACAAGCTAGACCCAAAGAGGACCACACCAAGAAACATCATAATTAAAATGCCAAAGTTTAGAGAATCTTAAAAGCAGCAAGAGAAAAAAAGAGAGTTATCTATTAAAAAGTTCCTTAAGACTTAAACTGATTTCTCAAAAGAAACTTTGCCAGGCAAGAAGAACTGGCAAGAAGTATCTGAAGTAAGAAAAGAAAAGACCAGCCCTGGTTGGTGGCACAGTGGATAAGGTGCCAGCCTGCAAACCCAAAGGTCTCTGGTTCAATTCCCAGCCATGGTACATAAACAGGTTACAAGCCAGGTCTCCAGCCAGGTCTGTGGCTGGTGGTAGGTGAAAAGCAACCATACATTGATGTTTCTCTCCCTCTCTGCCTCCCTCCCCTCTCCTCTCTCTGAAAATGATAAATAAAATCTTTAAAAAAAAAAAAAAAAAAAAAGGAAAGGAAAAGCAAAGATCTACAACCAAGATTACTCTATCCAACAAAGCTATTATTCAGAATGGAAAGGCCTATAAAGTGCTTCCCAGACAAGGCAAAGCTAAGATAATTCATTGTCACCAAGCCATTCTTATATGAAATGTTAAAGGGACTTATTTAAGAAAAAGAGGATCAAAACGATAAACATTAGAAAAGACAACAAACTCACAAATGTCAACAATTGCATTTATAAAATAAAAACAAACTATGCAAACAACCAGAATAGGACCAGAATGATAGGTATGGGTATTATTGGGAGGGATATCAGGGAGGGGGAAGGGGGTGAAAAGGGGACATGGTTCAGGAGTTAGGAAACATAACTGGTGGCTACAGGATAGGGAGAAGTTAAGAATAACAGAGGAAATGGTGAAATGAGAAAAATTTTATGCACAACCCATGGACATGAACTAAGTGGGGTAGAATTGCAGGTGGTCCTGCATGGAAGGAAGCAAATGGAAAAGAATTTAGGACAACTGTAACAGCATAATCAATGAAATATACTTTTAAAAAAGCTGTGGTGAATTTACACAATGTAATAGTACTTGGCCATAAAAAAGGAAGAAAGTGTTATCTTTTGAGACAGCAAAGTTGGATCTGGAGAGTTTTATGCTAAATGATGGAAGGAGACTTGTTTTGAGGTGGTGAAACACAAGATACAGTGTACAGATGATGTGTTATGGAATGTGCACCTGAAAGCCCTATGATTCTATTAATCAGTATCACCCCAGATAATTCAATAAAAATTATTAGATAGAGCATATAAACCCATTTTAAAACATTACAGTAAAATGAAATATACCATGTTCAATTAAGATTATTTATCTCTTGAATTCATGTATGGTTAAACATACATAAATCAATAAATGTGATACACCACATCAATTGAATTATTCATATTATCATCTGAAAAGCATTTGATAAAATTAACTAGTTTTTTGAGAAAAGCTTTCAACAAATTTGGTGTAAAAGTAACATTTTATCATAACAAAGTGCATTAACCATAATCCTACACCTAACATCATAGGCTGAAAAACTGAAACCCTTCCCTCTGAATTAAGGAACAAGCCAAACTTTAATGGCTCTTTCCATTGTAGTCAATGTATAACTAGAAATCCTAGCTGGAATAATTAAGTAAGAAATAAATAAAAGGTAAAAATTAGAAAGAAGTTAAATTTTTTGTTTGCAGATGTTCTTATGTATCGAATATCCTAAAGATTCCACCAAAAAAGATCATTAGATATAATCAGTGCATTTGAAACATTGCAAGATAAAATTTTATATACAATAAACAATTGAATTTTTTGCATGAACAAAAATTTCTGAAAAAAAAGAATGCAATTCCATTTACAATATCAAAAAATTATAAAATATTTAAGAATGTATTTACCAAGGATAAAGATCTGTAAATTAAAAGGTATAAGGCATTAATTTTTTAAATGAAGACAATGAATAACAAAATATTCCATGTTTGTGGGTTAGAAGAAGAATTTTGATAAAATATCCATGCTACCTAGAGCTGCCTATAATTTTGATGCAGTCCTGATCAAAATTTAAGTTGTATTGTTTACAGAAATTTATATGGAACTACAAAAGACCATAAACACCAAAGCAATCCCTGGAAAGAATAAAAGCTGGAGGTATCATACTTCTTATTTTTAATTAATTAATTAATTGTTAGAGAGAGGGGAAAGGAGGGAGAAAGAGAAGGAGAAAAACATTAACTGTTGGGGCCTGCCCACAACCCAAGCATGTGCCCTGACGGGAAATGAACTGGTGACTCTTTCTTTCACAGGACTGGTGCTCAATACACTGAGCCACATAAGTCAGGGCATATTTCTTAATTTTAAACCACATAAAAATCAATAATAATCAAAGATATATGGTACTGGTTCAACAACAGAAACACAGACTGATGCAATAGAATCAGAAACATAGCAACATATAGTTCTAATATCTGACAACAACCAAGCATACCCAATGGGAAAACACATCCAGGTTTCCTGTTCACAAAGCCTCCACCCATTTTTATTCCCTGCTTTTGTTTGCAACTCAACATGTCCTTCCCTTTGTATTTTTCATAGAAAACATGCAATTTGGAGTCTAACTATATAGCTGCCTAAATATAAAATTCCCTCTTGTCCACAAATATTGAATAATTTTTTTTAATACATTTAGCATTTTGTCAGTAGCTAATAGTTTTGTTGTAAGCCCTTCTTTTCAGAAAAACATCTTCACTCATTCTTTAACTCTGAAGATAAATCATCTCAAACAAAAACAAAAAAAAACCCACATAATTACTTTTTTATAGTAACAGAAATTGCACACTAAGGATATCAGCACACATTTGTTGGTTTCACATAGGCAAAACAATCCTATTTTTTTTTATTGCTTCTTGAAAATCTCATGCATTTATTTACTTCTTTCTAACATTTTAATTGTGTTGTATTATTTACCAAATAAAGTATTTCATGTGTGTATAAAACATTGTTCTTCATACTGAGATATACATCTCTTATAAATACATATCATGTCTATTTATTTCATATACAGCTATCATATAATTATATAAATATGATAGTTGTATATGATATATAATAAATTATTTATATATATGTGTGTGTATGTGTATCTATATGTGTAGATCAAAGTGTGATGATAGCCAGAGGAAACTGGTGGTAGGCGGACACAGAATTGGGCAAAGAAAGGGGAAAAATGAATATGAAAGAGACTTTGCTTGGGGTGATAGGTGAATGATGATGCAGTGTACAGATGATATTTTGTTGAGTTGTACACTTGAAACCTGTATGATTTTGTGAACCAATGTCACCCCAACAAATTAATTTAAAAAATTAAAAAGAATAAAATTTAAAATATAAAGTGAAATGATGTTCACTATAATATCAAAGCAAAATACATACTTGAATAAAAACATACTGGAAATAAAGGAGACAGTTTCTGAAGTTCAAAAATTTTCTTTAAGAAAATATACTAAAACAAACAAACAAGCAAACAAACACCCCTGGCTGATGTGGCTCAGTGAATTGAGCACTGGTCTGCAAACCCAAGTGTCACTGGTTTGATCCCAGTCAAGGCACATACCCAGGTTGCAAGCCAGGTCTCCAGCCAGATCCCCAGCTAGAGGCAGGTGAAATTCAACCATACATTGCAAAAAAGAAAAAAGAAAAAAAGAAAAAAAGAGAAAGAAAAAAGGAAATATACTCAATCTCAAAAAATACTTTTAAAGTTCAATAACAAATGAATATTTATGTCATTAAACTAAATGTATGCCTAATTCTCACTTTACATTCAATCTACTTATGCACCCTAAATAAATAGAAAGAATACTTTATTATAGAAAGAGTCTAAAGTAACCCTAGAGTAGAAATTATATATTATCTGTAGTGTGACAATAACTTTTTACAATTTAAAAAACTACTATCAATTTTCAAATGTTTAAATTTAGATATTTTTGTTGTGTAATTTATAATTCAGTTTTATATTCTAACTTAATTAAAGAGATCTATATTTTATTCTTATATATAAGAAGCTATAAACATGCTTTTACATTTATATTATATACTATTTTATGAAGTCATATAAAAAAGCCATTTGTTTTCCCTCATTTATGTTGTAAAAAATGTTTTCTTAGAAATAGCTTTTATTCCTAGATTAAACTAATTACTAAGCTTGTTAAACATTTACATTGGGATTTTATTCTATCTTACTCCTGGTTTATTTTTAATGTTTTAAAAGATCAGCTGATTGAAATGCAAACTACCTACAATAAAATCCACTTACAATAAGTATACAGATTGATGGCTTTTGAGAAATTTCTGTTATATCCAGCACAGTGAAGATATTGAACATTTTCATCACTCCCAAAAGCTCCCTGGAGCTAATTCCACATTCTTTATCACAGAAAAGCACTGATATTACTACCACCACATTAAATTAATGTGGCCTCTTTTTGAAGTATATGAATGGAATTATATAGTTATAGAATAGTATATGTTATATAATACAATGTTTTAAAGATTATTTCACATTGATGTGATATCTATACTTGTTTTGTAAAATTTAAGTCCTTTTACATACCTAGATGTTTTTTACTTACTCTCCTATTTATGAATATTTGAATGTTTCTAATTTGAGGCTTTTAGGTATGAAGCTACAATGAACAATCTTATGCAATCTCCTTTTCTTTATTTTATTAACATATTTCTATTTCTCTTAGGTAAATATTTAAGAGTAGAATTTGGGGATATATGTTAATTGTGTATAGACGTTTATAAGAAAATGTAAAGCAGCTTTCATAAATCTTTACACAATTTCTTTTTTCTGGGATGGGTCAGGGAAGTAGCATTTTTTTTTTTTAATTTTATTGTTGTTGTATTACATTCATCCCCATTTTGCTCCCCTGTGTCCCCCTCCCCACCCACCCATTCGCTCCAAAGTCAATCCCACCTGTCGTCCATGTCCATGGTTCCTTTATATTAGGTTCTTGTCTAAACCGATCCCCTTCCTTGCCTCTGCCTCCTCCCTCCCCCCAACCCCCTTCCCCTTGACCACTGAAGGCCTATTCACTGTATTCATATATTTGGTTCTGTTTTGCTTGTTGTTAGTTTTGTGAATTATTGTCCTGTAATGGGTGAGATCATATGGTATTTGTCCTTCACTGACTGGCTTATTTCACTAAGCATAATACTCTCCAGTTCCATCTCCTTACACAATTTTATATGTCTACCAGCAATGTATAAATGGTCAGGATTCTGCACATCCTCACCAGAACTTGATCTCATCCATCTTTTCAATTTTGACCATTCTGATGAGTGTGTAATGATTTCTTATCATGTCTTTAATAATCATTTGCATTATCCTGATGATTTAAATACTGAACATTATTCCTGGGCATATCTTTGTGTACATGCCTGTGTGTATATTTGTTTTGTGTGACTCTCAACATTTTTGTTTTGTTTTTCTTTTTACCATTGATTGTATATATATATAATCTCTCTTTATATATACACATATGTGTTGGGATACAAATTCCTGGTCTTATGTATTTAATGCAAACATTTTAGTTCAGTATGGTTTTCCTTTTCATTATCTCTTAATGAGAGCTTTTGAAGAACAATAGTTTTAAATTTAATGAAATCTGATTTGTCAATTTTGTTCTGCTTTAACTAGTAAATTCTATTGCATTTATACATATAAACATAGGCATATATATATGTATGTATTGGCCTATGTACAGATATAGCAAAAGTAGGTTTACAGTTGTGGGTACGCAAAATACAGTTTATTCTTGTATTATTTGTTAATTATTGTATCATTTTTCCATATAAACTACTGTAGCCCTACCATTGCCCAACCTGTACCTTAACGCAATGTATAAGAACCCTTTCTAACTTACCCTTCTTTAAATGAGGATGATGACAACATTCATTTTATAAGTTTTGGGACATTATTGAAAAAATGTATATACTTTAAAAACATATTATTTAGTACATAATAAGCACTAAATAATTATTAGTTATTATTATTAAACCAGTTTAAAAATTCTGAGATTAATGCAATAAAATTTCTGGACCCAAGAGTTTATAATTAATAGAGAACATACTGTGACAATTGTGATAAAATGAGTCAACCATCAAATAAATTTAGCAATACAATCCTGAATTAGTTTTTATAATAAAGCTAATGTATATTTTTCTGAAAACTATAGAATATTAAGTAAAGAAATTAAAGAAAACAAATAAAAGGAAATACATTTTCATGGATTCAATGTTTTTAAGACTCAATATTTTCAAATTTTTTTTCTAAATCAATGTTTTTCTTTCAGTATCATTCTAGTCAAAATCCTAAAAGGTTTTCCCCCTAGAAATTGGCCAATAGATCTAAAATTTATGTGCAAAATCCAAGGGACTAGATTACTAGAATGATTCAAAAAATTAAAGTTAGAGAATATAAATATTTAACATTGTGAACAACTATATATAAAGTGAGACAGAGTTTCAGAAACTTTAATATTAGCATAATAAAGCCTAGCAAATAGAGCAGAATAAATAGTTTAGAAGTACTTTCACTAGTATAAAGTCAATTGATTATATGTATATATACACACACACACACACACACACTTTTTTTGGAATAAAGGTACTAAGGTAAAAACAAAAAAACAATTGGGAAAATGTCTAGACTTTTCAACAGTTAGAAAACAATGGTTCAGATCATGAATAAAAATCAGAAAAAAAATCTCACCTCACACCTGTCAGAATGGCCGTCATTAATAAATCAATAAACATTAAGTGCTGGTGAGGACATGGATAAAAAGGAACCCTAGTGCATTGTTGGTGGAGATGCAGAATGATTCATAAACTATGAAAAACAGTATGGAGTTTCCTTTAAAAATTAAAAATGGAACTGCCTCTTGACCCAGTGATCCCACTTCTGGGAACATATCCTAAGAATTGTGAAACACTGTCAGAAAGAATATATGCACCCCTATGTTCATAGCAGAATTATTTACAATAGCTTAGGTCTGGAAACAACTTAAGTACCCATCAGTAGTGAATGAAAAAGAAATCTGTGGTACAGTTACACAATAGAATACTATGCAGCCATAAAAATAAGGAACTTTGTGTGACAGCATGAATATATCTGGATATTATTATGTTAAATTAAATAACTCAGTCAGAGAAAGACAATGCCATATGATTTCACTTATATTTGAGATTTAATGAACAAAATAAACTGATAAACAAAATAGAAACAGAGGCATGGACACATGGAACAGCCTGACAACTGCCAGAGGCACAGGGTAAGGGAGAGGCTGAATAAAAGAAGAAGGTATTAGCTAAAATATATATGCATATCTCATGAACATGGAAAACAGTGCAGTGATGGTCATAAGGAAGAGGGGATAGGGGATGAGTGGAGGTGGGTACAGGCAGGAAAAATGGGGACATCTGTAATAGTGTCAGTAATAAAAATAAAGCAAATAAATAAATAAATCTTAGGTTTTGCCCCATATTATAATAACAATATAAAATGAATCAATATACCTAAATATAAATTATAAAAGAAATTCTTAAGTAACAAAATATTTGTTACATAGGGTCATCCAAAATTTCCTAGGCCAATGCCAAAATAGTAAAATAAGAAAAAACAAACAAACAAACAAAAGAAAAAACACCTTGGAAGACTGGACCCCATCAAAATAAAACACTTGTGCTCTTTAATACCACAATTAAGAAAATGAAAGGAAAAAATCATTGAAAAGATGAAAATATATGTAATAAAGTATCTACATGCAGAATTTAAAGGGCTCATGATTAAGACAAAATAACAAATTAAATAATACAAAATAAAATTAGGAGAAAAGTTTAAACAAACATTTTACTTCACCAAAGAAGAAATACAGATGTCAAATAAACACATAAAAGATGTTCTAAATATTTAAGCATCAGGTAAATAAAACAACTATATAATGAGACACTATTTCACATCAACTAAAATGGTTAAAGTTAATGTGAATAAGGACAACAGCAACAAAATACTCTAATATATAAACTCCTCATGAAAATTTCATATATTGTTGGTAAGAAAGCACATATCATATTCTGGTCAGGAAGAAGTTATAGAGACAAAATCATATCCAGTGTTGCCAGCAGTTGGAAGTGTGGAACAGAGCTTCATTACAAAGGTGCATGAGAGAACTTGCTGAAGTGATAAGAAGATCCTATATCCTAAATGTGGTGATGTCTACATGACTGTAACGCTTTTGTCAAAACTCACTGAATTGTATACCTATTCAAGGATAAAGTTTATTGCCTGTAAATTACATCTCAATAAACCTGACTTTAAGAAATGAAAGCAAAATAGAGACTTTTTGAAAAACAAAGGTTACATTTTATTTGTCTCCAGCAGACCTGGCTCCAATAGACCTGACCTCATGCATATTTCCAGCATAAGGGAACCGATCCCAGGTAGAAGCACAGCTTTCTCACAAAAAGAAATGGAGAGGCATCATGGTAAGGGTAAATACATGAGTAAGTGTAAATAACTATTGACTATTTAAAATGAAAGTGAATTAGCATTTAAGAAAATCTTACAAGGAATTTCTTAAAGAACTCATATGCTTAAGTAACAGTTATGATAATGGTAGCACAAAACATAAAAAGATAATAAGTTTAAGGATTCCTGGATAAAATATTCAATATAAAGATAACAGAAAATTAACATCATCTTACATTGATAGTGAGATAATGAATTAACTAACTATATCATATGGTCAATTATGTTACGTATCAAAGCCTTGAAAATGTTGGCAAACATTTAGAACTAGCATGAGGATGTTTTCATATGTATGTATTTAAAAAGTATATTCATATTACTTATAAGAGTAATTCTTTGAACAAGTGAATTAACAGGCATTTTGAAATAATGAAAAGAAAACTTTGTTTTAATATGATTTGAGAAGCTGACAAAAGGCAGTAATTAAATGGTGAATTGTCTGGATATGAAAGGACAAAAAAATACACATTGGTGGTTACAGAATAGACAGGGGGATGTTAAGAAGAATAAAGGAAATGGAGAACCAAAGAACTTATATGCATGACTCATGGACATGAACTAAGGGGGTTATTGCTGGAAGAAATGGGGTACTGGGTGGAGGGGGGAAAAAGGGGGATATTGGGAAAAATATAATAACAAAATAAATGAAATATATTTAAGAGAAAAAAGATAAGAAAAAAATTAAAATCCACATTAAAAAAAAGTATATATAAAAATATTCAACAGTTTGTTGTATGAGATCAAATACAGTATTTTTAATATCTAAAAATTAAAATTTGGGTAAATTTATTTATTAGGGTTCATTCATGTAAAATATTTGAATATGCATTAGAAAACATTTCCTATTTCTGTGTACAATTGGCCAGTTTTAAGTGGCATCACCTTCACATATTATAGGCCAAAAATCACCTAAAAAATAAAGGCAGTCATGAGTGATAAAACACAATGATGATAACAATATTACCATAAGGGAACCAACCCAGAGCAGTTCTGCCTCAGGCTGGCCTGTAGGTTATAGGTTCTTGAATTCCTGTAGGAAAAACTTTACAACATGAATCAGATGATTTTGAGAGTGTATTTATTAAGACTGGGACAGTGAAACAAAAGAAGGATTTAGGGTAGAAGTAACAAGAGAGCCCAGGCGGTGCTCTGCTTTGGTTATAGGAAAAGGTGTAGGAAAGGAGTGAGCCCAGGCAAGGCGGCTTGCAAGCTCCCTGGAAGTCAGAGAAAAGGGAACCCTAAAGGCAGGATCAGTGGGCACTCCTGGGGTGAGCTGCCAGGGCCCACTGCCCTCCCCTGGCTGCAGGCCTCCTGGGGTCCCTTAGAGTTAAAGAGAAAAGAAGTTCTTGCCTGGGAGCGGCCTGGGCCTGCTCTACTACCAGCGGGCCTGGCTCTTTGTCCTGAGGACATTTTATATTTTTCTGCAGGTGAGAATCTTAGGGGAAGTTTTCAGCAGAATATTCATCAGCTTTTCCAGGTACCTATTTAATATGCTGATGTATCAAAATTAGCATGTAGTGGGGGTTGGGAATATTTTTTTTGGTCTTTTACACTGTTTTACTTTTTATCTTGAGTCTGTCTGGCTTTTAATGGCGCTTTTGTTATTTTTTCTTGACTTCATCTGTCCTTGGGTTTAGCGGGCATAAATGACATTAATTGAGTCTGTTCTCTATTTCCCAGGCCAGGGAGATTTAAACTAAGTCCTCTCTGGTTAAGGAGGAGAGGTATGAACCATTCCTTCTCAAGTGTCCTTGGTGAGGGGAGGTAAGTTCTTGGAGTTCACAAACTGGTTGCAAGTTGTTCCATTTGTCCTTGTTTTTCTTGTTTCAGTTTCTCTGTTCCACTTGCCCAGGAATTTTCTTGGCTTCTTACCCTCCTGTCACAGTACTATGAAATATAAAATGGGATCACTAAAATTTTCTATAGATAGATGAATTTTCTAATTAAGCCTAATGCAATGCTTTTTTGTAAGTTTTTGCTTTATATAAAGAGTTGGAATTTAATGGAAATCAGCATTTTCATGTGTCTCTCAACACATGTACTTTTATCTTGAAATAAAATTAATGTTTAATTTACAAGGTCCTCTATTTTTAAGAGTAATTAAGACCATGTAAAACAAGTATTTTGAGTTTCATAACTTTATTGAGCCCATGGTATCCTGGATAAAGATCTGGAAAGGAATAAGAGTTTAAGGATGGTTTTAATGTATGTTTATGCATTATTTTGATAGAGGAAAAAGATGTTTGAAATATGGAACTAGACTCAATTGATTCTTTTGTTGCACTTGGTTCTATTCCAGTAACACATTAATGTGTATATCAATATCTCTGCTGGGAAGCAGCATCATTTATTTTAGATTTTCTCATATCTTGGCTTTGCCTATTTCCCATTACTAAACAAACATTATTTTTATCATCTACAATTTTTAAATATTTGTATGGAAATGTTTTAAATTTTTAAAAAATCCATATATTTATTACTATTTAAATAAAATGTTATTTTAAATTTATAATTAGGAATTATTATTTTAAGTCTGTATATTAATTCAGAAACTTTGAAGTAGCCTTAAATGATACACAATTGCCTGTAGATAATATCAAAATTGTTTCTCCGTCCTAGCAGTCTAAAACAAAGCCCTTGAACTGGGACATTAATGAAGAGTTCAGGTGATACTGGGTAAAGTTATTCTCTTTCCCTACCCATTCTCTTCATACCCATATGACGCCAAATAAAGAAGAATATGGACTGAGTTTGGTTGGCCAGAATTGATTTCTTAATTGACCAGTCTGACCTGAGAACTTCATTTCAGAGGAATAAATAAAACTGTTAATAATAAGAGCAATGAAAACCATAGTGAGTTCTAATATGAGAAATAAACTAAGATGTCTAGTCCATTTGGTGAACTAAGACCATGTTTATCATGCTAGGTAAGAAAGTCACACTATGGTTCATGGAATCGGATAAATAACCATGGTCCCTGGCTGGTGGTTCAGTGGATAAGCACCAGCCTTCGAACCCAAAGGTTGTTGGTTCAATTCCCAGCCAGGACACATAACCAGATTGCAAGCCAGGTCTCCAGCCAGGTCCATAGCTGGGAGCAGGTGAAAGGCAACTATACATTGATGCTTCTCTCCCTTTCTTCTTCCCTCCCTGCCCTTCTCTCTGAAAATAATGAATAAAATCTTAAAAAAAGAAACATGGAATGGTTCTTATGAATAATTCAGTTTTAATTTAATAGAAGTTTAGAAGTTAATAATTGAGGGCTTAATTTTTAAGAGTCCGTTGTGTGGTTAATATTAGCCTTCATGGCTTAAAGACAGCTACTTGCACTGCCACTAAATATTGAAAATTTTTCCAGTGGTGATACAGCATGTAATTTTAAATTGCCAGTCTGGCATATAATCTTCTCTTCATTCACCAGAATCTTGTAAACAAATAAGTATCTGTATAGGAGCCTTATATTATACAAAAGTATGAAGTAGGAACCATGGTCCATTCAAATTGTACTTTTGTCAGAAAATTTATCTAAGAAGAACTCACTCTAGCTTCTGCTGCTATAGGGCACATCACTTATTTACTTAGCTTATTAGTCATTCTCCTCACAAAACACTTCAAGTAGTTGATTCTTTTTTGTTATTTTTCCTAGTTCAGCAAATAATGTCACAACAGCAATTGAATATATATATATAGCAAAATTATTTTCCTCAAGGAGATCTCAGTAAAGATAAAACACTAACAAGTGTGGAGAAGGAAGGGATCTAGATAGTTGTTAAGATAGGGGTTCTCTGAAAGGATTATGGAGGATAGAGTGGAATCCTCTAAATCATCCTAGAATGTGTGATTAGTAGTGTGATTAAAGATTGAGATAGAAAGATTAATTCATGTTAAGAATCTATTGTATGAGGTGATAGTTAGACATAGAATATAGAAAATCATATTCAGAGAAAAGAACAATGACAAAGCATAATACACCTAGGAAATCATTTGCATGTCAGTAAATTACTGATACTCTAGTATTATTGCTTTTGGAAATTTGTGGGGATGAAATTTAAATGGTAAGCAAGGGACACTAAAGATAATTTATTCACAACCATTTGTATAATTAGGTAATGTCTGTGTCATGAACTAGGCCTAGTATTATGAATATGTGAACAAATATGATAGACATGACCCTATCCTCATAAAGCTTAACATCAAAGTAGCAAATGCTGGAGATGTAGGTGCAGGGAGGTTATTAAACAAATAATAAAAATAAAGGCTGTGTGAGAACATAAGGCTCTGATAAATTTAAGGTAGCATTTTGGAGCAACTTTGAGGCCAGAAGCATATTTTTGTTGAGATGAGGTCTCTCCTGAATTCTGTATCATATGGTTGATAACCTCTTGCACATTTATTGTATATACAAGTTTATTTAGAGATTTTGTTATACACATAAGAGATATAATTAAATTAGAATTTTAGAAATTCATGATCAACAGTATTGATAAGAGAATGGGGAACAAAAGAAGAAATACTATTTAGAAAACATATGCTACACAATAGACAAATTACAAGGGCCAAATCTGAGCCAGTGGCAGTAGTAACAAAAGGGGTCAATTTAAGAAAATGTTAAGAAGTAGAGTTACTATAACATATATATTAAGGCATATATATGTTAGGCATATACATGCATAGATTTTAATTTTGATGTGTTTTGTTTTGTTTGAAATGAAAACAGTTAATATTATTCAGGCTAGAGAAAAATGGACACTGCTTTTAGTTGTATAAGTTATTATGTCACATTTATGAAACAAGTTGGTAATACATATAAAGAGTCTTAAACTTACTCATGCTCCTTGATAGTTATTCTACTTCTGGAAATCAGTCATATAGAAATAATTGTAAATAGAAGTATAACATTAAAGAAGATCAATAAACATTATTGATACTGGTAAATAAGTGGAGCTGATTACATAGTTATTATGTAATTAAAAGATATTAGCCCTGACTGGTGGCACAGTGGATAAGGTGCCAGCCTGCGAACTCAAAGGTCACTGGTTCCATTCCCCAGCCAGGGCACATAACCAGGTTGCAAGCCAGGTCTCCAGCCAGGTCTGTAGCTGGAGGCAGGTGAAAGGCAAACACACATTGATGTCTCTCTCTCTCTCTGACTCACTCCCTACCCATCTCTCTAAAATAATAAATAAAATCTTTAAAAAAAAGATATTATATGTTGAATAATATAAATTAAACACAAAATTATATGGCTGTTACTATCACACCTATTGAAAAATATGCATTAAAAGAAGTTATCGAAGTTATATTTTATCTCTAGGTGATAAGATCATTTTATATTTTCTTTTCATTTATTTTCAAACTAGTTAAGGTAAACATTTATTATGCTTATATTAAAAATTTAATTTATTTTATGATTTTTAGGATGTGGTAACTTAGTGTATGTGGTGGTAAGAAATAAAATTAATAATTAATAATACTTTATACCAGATTCTGGTTTTCTGGATTGATGTAATAATCCAGAAATCCTATGTAATAATCCTATGAGAAGGAGTATATTTTGGGGAAAAGAGGTCTATACATTTGATAATAACTGATTTTAATTCACTATATAATTCAGCTATAAAACAAAAATTATATACTTAGTACAAAAAATATTCTAGCTATTGCTTTTGTAATTTTTGACCTTATTATTAATATTGTTGCATGTATCCCCTAAGAAATTAAAGCAAATGTTTACACGATTTAACTACAAATGTTTATAGAAGCTTTATTTGCAATATTCAAATTTCAAAATGGCCCATATGTCCATCAACAGGTAAACAGACTAAAAATTTATTTTGTACACATGATATTCAATGCAATATTGCTAAATCATAGTCAGAAATTAAGAGTACTGATCTAGTGATACATGCAACAGCAGGATGAACCTCCAAATAAATAAGCTGGGCAAAACAACCTTTATAAATAAACAAAAATAACCTTTATAAATTCATATTTATATAAAATTTAGAACACACAAACTAATCTGCAGTGACAATTCAAATCAGTATTTGATTGGGTCCACAGTGAGGGAATGGGAAGTATAAAAAAATAAAAGGGATTTTTATGGATGATATAAATATTAATTATGATATTTTGGTGATTTTTATGGATTTTTGTAAAGTTTAAAATTAATCCATTTTATCTTAAAGATATTAATTATATTTCAATACATTGCTAAATATTACAATAATTTAAAAATATGTTTATATACCAGCAATAAGCAAATGTATACTGGCACCAATTTAAATATCTGAGAATAAGATCATAATGCATAGATTATTACTAAAGAAATTAAAGAAGCTCTAAATAAATGGAGGCATATATATCTGTTTGTCTATATGTGTATATGTGCATACACATATGTGATTAATGCAGATTTTTGTGTAATCTTTCAATTTAGATAGAGGGATAAAGACTTATAAAGTGTAATCAATGCAATCTTTAGAAATAAAAATAAATCTAGAGGACTTACAATAACAGGTATGAAAACTTGTACATTCCATAAATAAGACTATATGAAGTTGGCAGAAATAAATAAACATTGATCAATGGAATAGAATATAAGTCATTAAAAAAACTCATCATGAAATGGGTAAAAGATAACTTTAAAATAAATGGTACTGAGTCAATTGAGTATTTACTTAAAAATAAATGAATTTTAAAACCTACTTCACAGCATGTTCAAAAATTAATTCCTGATAAATTTTAGATTAGTGTTAAAAGAAAATAATTTAAGTTTCTAGAACATAACTTAAAACAATAATTTTATGATTGTAACTAGAACACAATAAAAATTAATGAAAATGCCCTGGCTGGTATAGCTCAGGGGACTGAGCAGCAGCCTGCGAACCAAGGGATCACCAGTTCAATTCCTACTCAAGGCACATGCCTGGGTTGCAGGCTAGGTCCCCAGTTGGGGGGCATGCAAGAGGCAACCACACATTAATGTTTCTCTCTCTCTTTTTCTCTCTCCCTTTCCCTTTTTCTGAAAATAAATAAAATATTTTAAAAATTAACTAAAGTATTGGTAAGTTGAGTCATGTTCAAATGAAGTTTTTTTATTAGAAAACACAATTATAAAATAAAAATTTAAGCATCAGAATTAGAGATGATATTGGATATGTTCATTTTATATGAAAGAAGACTTGCATTTTGAGTTTTAAAAAGTAGCTTTTATAAATCAATAACCTAAGGATGGATAATCCAATAAATATGGGTAAAATTTGAGTTGAAACTTCAGTATAAGGATACTGGAATAATTAACATTTTAAAAATTTTAATTAATTTATTTTTAGAGGAGAAGGGATGGAGAAAGAGAAGGAGAGAAACATCAATGTGTGGTTGCCTCTCACACACACCCAACCAAGGACCTGGCCCGCAACCCAGGCATGTTCTCCGACTGGGAATAGAACCTGCAACCCTTTGGTTTGCAGGCTGGCCCTCAATCCATTGAGCCACACTAGCCAGAGCAGATACTGAAATAATTAAAATGCACATGAAAAGGTTTAAGTCTAGTAACCACTAATCAATAATCAAATTCATTCATTATGGGACTATAAATTGCTCTAACAAATTTGAGGAGTTTTTTGGCAACACCTTTTGATACATAAAATACCTATATTCTATGATTTGGAAACTTAATTTTTCTATATTTATAAAGCAGAAATTTGTATATATATTCATTAAAAGACATATATCGGAATGCTTATTATAGCACTATTTATAGCTGCCTCATCTTAGAAACAACCCAGGTGTCTATTAAGATTAGAGTGGAGAAATAAGTTGCTATTTAGTCACTCCATAGAAAGTCATAAATGATGGGAATAATAATATGCTGCTACACATGATAATATTATAACTTTCATAAAAATAAAAATTAAGGTAATGTAGTCAAATCTTAAGAACAGCACACTATATAATTTATTTTGATGAAATTCAGAAGCAATTACTAGTAATTTATAACTTTTCTTTTTGTTAATTATATTGTGGTGACACTGGTTAATAAGGTTATATAGGTATAGTAATTACCATACCGTTGTCTGTTTATGAGTGTGTTTGTTTTGTTTGTTGCTTTATTGTTTTCAGTTCTATGTTCCATGTATGAGTAAAATTATGTGTTTTTTTTTTTTTTACTTTTTCTGTCTGATTGATTTTGTTTAACATGATATCCTCTATAATTACTCTATTGTTTATTTTTGCAGGAATGGTAGAGACTGCAAGGAGACTTCTATGGTAACTGTAATGTTTTCTTTCTCATCTCAATGTCCATTATGATAATGTGTCCATTTTGAGAAAATCCACTTATGATTTATGTACCTTTCTGTATATTATTGTACATTATATTATATTGCAGTAAAGCTCTTACCTAAAATAATTTTCAAGTGAACAGGTTAGTCATCTCAGCACTTTTGTCCTGCATACCCTTTCAAACCCTACAATATTGTCATAGAAAACTTGAAAAAATATGCAATTTGGACACTAAAACATTCGGTAACAATTTCAAAGCAAACTATTTCTAAAACATATATGCTTCCACAGTGATTATCCCAATCAATTGTGTACCTTTTAAAATATTTGGTTTTTAAATGTTTTACTTTAACAGATATTCATTTCTGTTACGCATGAAAGTTTTTGTATTTCAGCCATGTGACGAAGTTATGATCTTTGGTTGAGGCTGATATAAATTTATTACATGTTATCTCTTAACTACAAAAGAAACCTTTATTTTGTATTCAAACGGTCAACTCAAAGGTCTGTCAGGGAAATTATTATCACTGTACGTATATGCATTTTTTAACAAAAGTAGATTACATCCTTAACCAAAATTGTGACACACTTCTGCAAAATACATGTATAGTAACCTAAATTTGCAAAATAAAAGATATCCATTGATCCATAATTTTATCATGTATCATAAATAAGCTTTAGTTTGGTAATTTAAAATTTTTTTCTCACACAAATGTGTACATTTTACAAACATATTCTGAAACAAGGGAGCAACCTTAGAGAGTATCAAGCTTTCAATTGATTCAAGGAGAAAATAAAATTATTCTGATACTGTTCTATCTTCTTATAAGATTTCTATAAAACACTGAGTGAAAAGACAAAATTTATTTTTCACTTTAAAATAGTCCTGTATCTGAATCAAATTCAAGATGTTTAAGATGCTTGCCAAACACTTTTAAATCAACAAAAGCAATTATATTAAGATGATAATTGTTTTTCTGTGTGTTACAAAAGTGATTTTGTCATAGAAAATTACCCACTGTTTCTAGCTAAGAATGCTTTTCAAGGAAAATGGCTTTTGCTCAGTTTATTTCCACCCTAGAGAAGTTTCTTATGCATATGTTTAGGAAATAATTGAGAATTCTTGCTGTTCATTCCCTAGTATTTTTTTAAGTAAACTTCTAATATCCCACAAAGGAAGTAAGTAGAAATAGTACAATTTATCTTTTGTGTTGCCTGGGAATCATACTGGTTGCTACATAAGAGGAAGAAATGCAGGCAACACTTCATTTACCCAATTAAATAATTTAAGATTTTCTGGCAAATGTGACTTTGTTGATATCATTTTTATCATTGAATCGTTTGTAGTTGTCGTTTGATTTCATGTATCCTTTTAAAGTGTAATAGCAAAATTGTGTGTTCCACAGCTGTTTATGTAGAAAGATGTTAATGAAAATATTGGTTGCTTGTGAATTACATAGCAATGAAAAGGATCAATAAATACAAAATATAAAACTTTTTCTTTCTTTTTTTTCCAGTGGTGCAATAAAATCATAAGCATGTAAACTGCATTAATTTCAAAGAACATGCATGCCTTTGATCCTATCATTTACCCTACAAAGAAATAAATACTATAATCAATTTGTGTTGTGTAAACAGGTACATTTCCTTCTGAATGCTAATTTCCCACATAAAATATATCTTTTATTTAAAATCTCTGTGCTATACAAATTGGTAGTCACTCAATAGTCCTGGAGAAATAAGTAAAGCATTGGAAACATAGACAATTATTTTGCAATAACTATGTATGGTACCAAATGGAGTACTGGAATTATTCAGGCAAACACTATGTAAAGTGTATGGTTGTTTAACCTTTAAGCTGTACACCTGAAACCAATACAAAATTTTTGAAACAAAAATAACATGTCTGTGCTAGAGAGTGTGTTCTTTCATAAATCCCAACAATTCAAAATCTAGTAATCTTTCAAGCTCAACAGCCATAAACCTTTTTCTAATAGTCATAACTTGAAAAGGTCATAATATTTTATGTTTCTATCAGAATATGTAGTGTACAACTGTCAAGCCCCCACACCTCGCTCTCCTGTTTGTGGCCTGGGGTGCGGGACCAGCAGTCTCTGATGGCAGGAAGGCCCCTGGTCCGGTGCTGAAGGATTCACTGGAGCCTTCAGGAGGGTTTGCATGAGCCTCAGGCTAACGACCACTTGGCTCGGCAGCTTAGAGTGGGCACACATTTGGCCCACTCCTGTCACAGCTGCACTTAGGGTAATGACCACAGAGGGTCCAGTTGTTTCTACACCACTCTCTAGTTTCCATGAGGCTGGGCCCTTGAGGGCATCAGCACTATCATGCAGGGTTTTTCTGCCCTCCCACAATAGGAGTGCACACGAAGCTTACAGCAAGGGCAACTTATGTACACGTTGGAATAAAGGAAGCTCTATTCACCTTTGAGCAAAGAGGCTGCATGCCCAAAGGTGACATCAGTCTGCTCAGAGTTGCTGTGTTGGTGACCCTTGAGGCTCAGTGTTCCAGAAGCTGGGGATAAGATTAATTCCAAGGCTATTTCCCCAACTGACACAGAGGGAGGTCTCCAGCCATGCATGGACCAAGATATTCCTCTGGCCTGAAAAAAACATTTATTGAAATAACATTTTAAAGTATATTTACTACAAATTTAATGAGGTAAGTATACAAAGACTAGAAATCCGAACTTACAAACAAGTATAAGATACCTAAAATACTTTCTTATTTGTATTACTTGTTCTTGCTGCTAACTTATTGAATTGTAAACACCAAATGCTTTTATTATTTTTTAGGAAATGTTACCCACTATATTCTTTTGAGAAATCATCTACTTGCTTCCACAGAATTATGGGCTTAAAAATGATAACTTGGGAAAATTCTGTATAATTAATTTTGTTATTAAGATAAAGTACTTTGCATTTTAAAGATTTAATTTTATATTTGATTTGAAACTCATCCCTTCACCCAGCACAAAGCAACAGATTTTCAGTGATAAGGAATTCAGGAGGGTCATGCTCTTCTTCATCATTCCTCATGCCTTTATTTCTCTCAAACCTTCCTCCCCTGGCAGACAGTGTGACTGCAGTCACACACACATACACACACCCACACCCACACACACACATCCGCGCACACACAGAGTACCCCTGGCCAGTAGAGAGGGCATCTGTGTCTGACCTGACAATGAGGTTTGGTGATATTACCTTTGGTGGGGGAAGAAGAGCTACCAAGTATCCTTGGTTAAGTTGTATAATATCATTTGCTAATTTGGCAATTCTGTCATTCCCTAGTGTTTCCTTATGATTTTTTGAAAATCAAAACTAACCCCACTCTCCCTAAAAGGCTTTTTGGACTCTACAAGAAGTTTCAAAGCCCCAAACCATCTTAACGTCTCAGGATCTCATAAATTTCTGAATATCATCCTGTTTTGTTTATCACAACACTTGGAAACTAAAGGAAATTGATTAACAAGAATCAGGACATGCATCTTTTTGACATAGGCTTCTGAGGAATTAGTGACTTTGGAGTTATCTGGGGACTCTCAGATTCTATTGCTTACAAACAGAGAAAATGTTCAATCAGTGCTTTATCAATGCATGTAACATTGTTGCCTATTTTTCACCTATCACATAAATGAGTGAAAAGCAATTGGGTCATATCTAGATTGTGTGCACTTTCTGTATATGTAATTTTATAAATTCACAAAACTATGAATTTTAAATTAGATATAAAAGTGAACACTTGAAATGATGATGTAAGTCAAACAAACTATAAATTATGATCTACGGTAGTTCTTCCTTATCTGCAGGGATATGTCCCAAGCTGTCCTGTGGATGCCTAAAACTGCAAATAGTAGCAAACCATATACTATGATTCTTTTCTATTCATACATACCTATGATAAAATTTAATTTATCAATTAGTCACAGTAAGAGATTAGCAGCAATGAACTAATAAATGATCAATATAATAAAAATTATGAAAATGTGTTCTTTCTCTGTCTCTCTGTATCTCTCTGTCTCACTCTGTCTCTGTGTCTGTTTCTTTCTCTCCTCTGATGATTGATCTGTACCCTAGACTGCTACTAAGTGACTAATGAGAGGGGATACAGCTGCTAGACAAAGGGATGATGCAAATCCTGGGGCAGTGGGAGTAACAGTGTGAAATTTCACCATGCTACTCAGGACAACATGCAATTTAAAACTTATGAATTGTTTGTGTTGGAAATTTTGCATTTAATATTTTTGGATTTTAGCTGACCATGGGTAAATGAATCCATGGAAGGTGCAACTACAGATAACAGGGACTACAAACACCATGAAATCTAAAGAAAAAATATATTGACTAATTTTAAGAATTAACTGTATTTTGCTTACATTTTGAGTATCTATTTTTATTTTCCCTTCAGATGACAACAAATTTATATATTAATATTCCAAGGAGCGAACAGAAAGAAAATTTAATCTTTTATTTAGATTGGTTGATTAAAATTGTTTATGAGTACTGAGGACTTGGAGCAACTTCCCTCAGCATTGCAACTCCTTATTGGTAATGTCATGCACATTTTTAGACTGGTCAAACACAGGAAAACTTCGGGTGGTTTTAATACATAGGCTGAAAGTTTTCAAAGTATTTTCACTATCTTTGTATAATGATTCCTCGTGAATATATTTAATGCATGTCATATTCACTATTTAACTATCAGTATCTTCAAATTGGTTTATTATAAAATTTATATTATCACATCATAAATTTTATTTCAATAAAAATTATACAAGTTCACTACTGATCAAAGTTAAAAATTTCTCAAAATAATACTATTATTGACATTTTTTATGTACTGTTCAGACTCTACAAACTGCATTATTTTACTATTACTTACATATTTCTTCTGCATTTTTATTTCTTGGTTGACAGTGTTCTGATTCAAACCATGTTCTTCATTTTTTGCTGTAATTTTCATTATGTATAGTTTAGTGGCTATCATGATTTCCTTCCCTGTGTTTGTAAATCGACGGTCAAATCTTTAGTTTCTATTTCATATACAGAAGTGTAGACATTTTAAAATTTATAAAACCTTTTAGTTTGTGCTTTGGGCATTGATTAGAATAGTTTCTTCAATATTTTAATTTTATCCAGTCATTATTTCTGGGAGAAACAATTAAAAATTCCTTTAAGATTGATTGATAGCAATAAGATCCAAAAATTCGGCATTACATTCACTCATATACTTATATAATATATAATATAGTTTATATACTAGTATAATTATGTATAAATATGTATGCTCATATGCTATATAAAATAAAAGGATTCTTGCAAGTGAGAGGTCCTAAAGGTTAAGCTTCATCATTACCTTCAATGGAGCTCTGCCAGAAACAACAATACTTTTACAAACAGTGGCACCAATTAGTATTATACCACATTAGTCAAAATGAATCAAAAATGTACTTGTGGAACTTTTTCATATAGACTAAATTTAGATAGTTGTTTTGTAGTAAAATTATATATATATATTAATTTATTCACTCATTCACTTAAGCAGTACTAAATTCACACATATTGTATACTCTGAATATGTGGAAAATTAATGAATATAGTCCTTGTGTGAGACAGAAAATACCCAATGAAATGGTTAATATCAACAGAGGTTATAATTTATTATAATAATTGCCAGGATAGTAAAAACAAGTGATATAAAAGGAAGTAACTGATGCTGTTATAAAGGAAAGTGACTAGGCCAATTTAGATTGGACTTATGGTGATACGGGAGTAACATGACATTTAAGCTCGTCAAATAGTAGAAGCAAGTTTGTATTATATGATATTTATTTCTTTACATGATGATTAAGAGAACACATTTTGGTGTAAGACTTCTATCCTGACAGGGAAACAATGGCTCAACAGATTCTTTTCTCATCAAAAGTACAATTTGATTAGTGAATAATTATAAAAATAAGATAATTAAAACCTGTGGAAATTATACTGAGTACAATAAATGGAGACAAGACCCAGTCTCTTACTTCCACCCACGCTCTTTGTTAGGAGATATTTACACAGGTGCTCTCCATGGGAAACGTGTGGCCAAGAATATGGGGTTTCTTTCACCTCAGTTTCGCATCTAAGACTATTTTAACCTAATGACCAGTTTCTGACAACACACCTGCAGAGTGTGGCAGAAGAAACACGCAGGCTGGCACAGCTGAGGACGGGTCTGGAGGCCCCGGACAGCAGCCCCTGTAGGGCAGAAGTCTGCCAGGGCCAAGGCAGATGGAGATCACTGGGGCTCCAATCACCCTTCCTCCAGGCTAATTGTAGGACAGAAATGTTTACACCAGAAGGTAAGGTCAGAAGGACTCCACACACCTGGTGCTTGGAGGGAGTGGGTAACAGCGGCCTCCGTCTCCCCCCAGGCTCGGTATGGGAGTTGTGCGGAAGGAAAAGGAAGCCACAAAGCAGAGAGTTTTGCAGCTTTGCCTGAGGTAACTAACTTTATATGGAACAAAGTTTAGAGAACTTCAGGACTTTTCAGGGCACTGTTAAAAAACAATGGAAGTCTTAAGGGAGACCAATTAAGAGGAAGCTAGTAGGCTGCGGATAGAAGCAGCCAGAGGTTGAATCCAGACAATCGCGGGAACTAGTCTGTTGCCCCGCGCGGATGCCTCAAGCTGCACACACTTAGAGGCAATCAAAACGCGGCAGCCAGAACCCATGCCCCAGCTGCGCCCGGGAGTGACTGAAACACTGAAAATGAGCTGCTCTGACCCACAATGCCTAGAAAACCAGGCTTAAAAATGAACTCAGATGTCTCGCTGTCATCTGGAAGATTGTATGCATGTGCATGGCTGCACCTTCTCATGAAAAATGGGTGAGGAAACGTTTACACTACTAGTGTCAGGCTGAATGTGGGGTAAATAATTGAACTTCCTAAACTGTGGTAGCAACTCCAAAGTATACACATATCTAAACATAAATTTAAAAAATATATATCTAAAAGATTGAAACACAATCTTTAATTAGTAAATGGTTTATGACAACTCAAAAGTGACATTTTGGTAGATAAGGTGAAAAATAAAAACAGAGAGAGAAACATATAAACAGGTATACCAGAGGCTAAACACACATGAGAATTGCACTTTGCAAAGTAAAATGAGCCAAGTACCTTAAATTACTAATCTAATAATGACAATAATAACTGCCTGAGGAGTAGGGACAATGTGAGGGTCATCATCTAGAATTGGTATATTATTAAAAAGTCACTTTTTAAAACCCCAAATTAAGAGATATCAAAAGAAAAAGTATCATAGGGAGGTGTGACACACATACAAGAACCAAAGTACGGACAATAGAGTCAGGCTTTGAAGTAGCCCAAGGGTGGAGTGGGACTCAAATATTCCAAACCAGCTATTTGAAATATGCTAAAAGAACCAAAGGAAATGTTTAAAAATATAAAGGAATCTAGGAAACAATGTTGCATCAGATAGAGAATATAATTAAAAGTATTTCATTAAAAAGAGGAACCAAATGGCAATTCAGTACTTAAAAGTACAATAGTAAACTGAAAATTTTATCAGTGTTTCAACAGTGCCTTTTGGCTGGTAGAAAAAAAGAATTAGTGAAATAGAGAATGTGGCAACAGAGGTTATGCAATTTGCAGAACAGAGCAAAAGAAAAAGGATCTGCTTGTGTTTTTTCTACCCTGCTTTCTAAATAATTAATTTGATCCTCTGCTTTATTTAACCTACTCTTTATTCCTTCCAGTGTATTATTTGTTTTAGATATTGCCTTCTTTATTTCTGACTGGTCCTTTTTTATGGTTTCCATATATTTTTTTCATGCTGTTGATCATCCTTATAATCAATACTCTAAACTATCTGATAAATTGCTTGTCTCAATTATTTTAGTTCTTCTTCTGGATAATTCTTTTGTTCTTTCATTTGTTTATTTGTCTTCCCATTTTGGAAACCTCTTTGTGTTTGTTTCTATGTATCAGTTAGATCTTCAAATACCATTGTGTAGGTCTAAATCAGACGCTGCTGGTGACTGACCCTGGGCAACCTGTTTGGAGCTACACAGTTTTTGGCCCCTCCTTCTGAGCCTGGGTGTGTGCAAAAAAAAAAAAAAAGACTGTGCATCAAGTTTGGGTTTTATAAGTACCAGGTCTGGGGGAGAGTCACCTAAAATCGCAAAGCTCCTAGAGATCCCCCTTCACCTGTAGGCTTTTTATTAGGCTTACATGTAAAGTGCTTCCAGCTGTACGCCTCTGCAACTGTTCTTAACCTCCACAAGGTGGGGCAAGAATTATTCTTGTGTTTGAAGCTATTGCTTTTTTCCCAGGGAGAGGCCACGTGGGGGGTGGCGGGAGTTCTGTGCGCAAGAGTTTGCAGTTTGTGGAATAACTGAGCCCCGGGATCCTGACCCTCTAGCAGTCACCCTCGAGCCACCAACCCTAGAGTCTCCTCACATATCTCAAGTCTTGGCCTTCCCTCTTCCAGAGCTGATGGTAAGTGACTGTGGACAAAATTTAAAGGGTTCTCTACATCTCTAGCCTTTTCTCTTGGCAGACAGAAACCCCCTTGCTTTGCACAGCCAGATGTTATTTTGGTTTCTTTTCTGATTCTGGTGCTGTAGGCTCAGGAGCCCAGCTGGGGGTTTAGACTCCACACTTCTGAAAGGGAACCAACCAATGTGGCCACTGGAAATTCAGCTGCCACCTGTGGAGGCCAGTCAGCCTTCTTGGGCCTCCCCAATTCCTGCTAGTTCTGTGGTGACATGGTTACTTGTCCTTGATTATAAGGCTCCTCTTTAGTTATGGTTCAGTTGATTATTCAGGATGATTTTTCTATAATTTAGTTGCAATGGCAGTTTGGTCCCGGGAAAAGATTAGTGTAGCTTCTACCTGCTCTGCTAACATCTTGGAAATCTATATTTACTTTCAATATTATTTTGTATTAATTTCAGCTGTATAAGGTTTTGTATTATAAATTTTAGAACACTTTATATGATTTACTTTATGCCATATCAGTTAATAATACAGAGAAAATAATATTTTATTTGGAAAGGATGAAAAATGACAATATGTTACTTGTTATGATGTTTATATGTTTTTCTTAAGCCATATATTCCTTGTTTTACTTTCAAAGAAGTAAAAACAAATGATTGTTTGAATAAAAAAGCGATTTCAGACTAATGATTACATTTTTGGTTTTAAAAACAGACAACTTGCCCTGGCTGGTGGCACAGTGGATAAGGCACCGGCCTATGAACCCTAAGGTCACTGGTTCGATTTCCAGCCAGGGCATATAACCAGGTTGTAAACAGGTCTCCAGCCAGATCTGTAGCTGGAGGCAGGTGAAAGGCAACCAACCATACATTGATGTCTCTCTCCCTCTCTGCCTCTCTCCCTTCCCCTCTCTCTAAAAGTAATAAAATAAAATCTTATAAATAAATAAAACAGACAACTTATTTTAGCTACATATTCAGGTATATAAAGTTTGATAAAAGCTACGTCAGCCTAGTCTCTTTTGTAACTGTTAGTGTCTCTTAAGGACTAGTATAATTTAGAAAATGGGCAGAATTAAGTGGTGGAAATTAGAAAAAATATGTATTTTATTTATTATTTTTCAGAGAGATGAGAAGGGAGAGAGGCAGAGAGGGATAGAAACATTAATGTTATGGTTACCTTTCACCTGCCTTCAGCTACAGACCTGGCTGGAGAGCTGGCCTGCAACCTGGTTATGTACCCTGGCTGGGAATCGAACCAGTGACCTTAGGGTTCATAGGCCAGTGCCTTATCTACCATGCCACCAGCCAGGGCAAGCAGTGGAACTTTGGTTCTTAATTTTAATTTTTTTATTATGTTTTCTTTTTTTTCTTATACTTATTAATTTTCCCAACTCAGAAATGTGATTCCTGACCCAAACTTTCCAATGCACTCTACTGGATAATGTCATGGATGATGAGGCAGTGGCTATTTCCAGGACACCGTTCATATCTCTGTTCATTTGTAATGCTTATGACATCTGAAACTATTTTTTAGGAGAGAATGTTGTTAACCATGTTCTTCCTGTTTCCTCTGAATTACAAGCTCTGAATGTATGCCCCTCACCCTGTTTCTCAAGTTTTATCTTTATGGTTGGTTCTACTTTCCTTTTGACTCTTCACCCAGATTCTCACAAACCCTTTGCACTTTTCCTTTTACCCTTCAAATTCAAAAGGTATTTTGAATCCTATTTCTGCCTTATTTTAATAAACACATTTTTTCTGACAATTATATAAGTATGCATAATAGAGTTTTCAATATGAGTCTTAAGGGTAACTCCAACTCATCTGAATTTATGATCTACTCCTCCTCAAAATTTATTCTCCCACATATTTGCTTCTACTTCAATAACAAGTAACATCTATCTGTATGCATAAAGGTATTTTCCATTAACCTACGTATTGATTTTTACTATCAGTGTTCTATTTTAAAATAAAAATGTCAGTTGAAATGATATGTAAAATCTTCATGAATCTAAATTTGAATACAAAGTATTGCAATGAATTCATGATGTATTTTTTCTTAAATAAAAATAACTATTTACTTTTATTGGAATGGTTTAATAACCCAGTAGCAATGATACTACTATCTCAATTATGGAGTCAAAGTTTAAAATTTTCTATTAAAAAGGAAACAGGAGTTCAAATAGAGATACCTGATATCCATACTCAGAGAATATATTTATAAGATGTATCTGGAGTACAATCATACAATGAAACAAACAAACTAAAAAATAATCATAGAAAGTACCGTAATACTGTAATATATTTAAAGAAATATGAATGAACTTGCAAAGACTCGTATTGGCTAAATAAGATAATTTTTAATAACAATAGTAAATGTAAAGAATGGACCATATTACATTTTTTAAAAACTTTATGTTTACAATGATTCAGAAATAAACAGTAAAACCTCTGGTCACTTTAATGAGCTTGGCAACGTTAATATATATCACTAGATATCTTGAACATTAATATATCACCAGATATCTAATGAAGATAGAGGTGGTAGAAAATTAGGTATTTATATTTTTTTGTAAGTGCTTTACCTCAAAGTAACACAAGAACTGATGAAATTAATTTCTTCTCTATTGAAATACTCTAACCAATAAGTGAAAGAAGAATGATATTGGAATATATCCACTTCACAATCCATAATAAAATTATATTTTCAAGTGTGAGGGCAAAAATAATAATTTCTTTTCCACCTTTCTAAGTTTGTTTTCTGCCTGGGCTAATAATCAAAATTGACATCAGACAGATTAATAAGAAAAATGATTAAATTTATTATATACGTACAGGCAGGGATTCCATAGATATTTGAGGGTTTAGGACACATTTTGAGGTAGGAGCTTACATGCCATTCTATGAAAAAGGAGAAGGAGGCAGTGATCTATGGTTTCAAAAGAAAAATAGGCAATTCATGAGAGTATGGTAAACAAATTCTTGCTGGGACACCCAGAAAAAAATGAAACACAGAGGGACATTAAAAAAAACAAAACAAAAAAAAACCTGGCTTGCCTAGATATTCTGTTTCTGCCACACTTAATTCAATTGGCTAAGGTGTCTTCCCACATGAGGCTTTCCTCTTTTTTTGTTGGCAGGTAAGGTGGTAAGATTTGAGGGTGTTAAGCTTTGTTTCTGAATTTGTCTCTTAAAAAATTCAGATATTGAAATACTAACATCCCAAAAGGCCTATCACTAGCATTGATAAACAATAACCACTCATATCATCACATAAACAAAGAAAGTTAGAAAGTTCAGACATTCTCTTGAAAATGCTTAAATGAATCACGTGAATCTGATAATATCTCAAGATCTAACTGCTAGTAAATATATAGAAAGCAAAAGGCCAGAGGAACATTATAAATAAAACTATGAGTATGCAAAATTCTGAAAGTGGGAATACTTATGAAAAAATTACTATATTATTTAACAAATGAATTACAAAGGAATAAAAGGAGGAGTGGAAGAGAAAGGAAAAGGCTATTAATATCAGATAAGATATGGAACACTTAAAATTTATAGATGTTTTTAATAGTTTAATGAATAAACTGGAAAATAAAGAAATAAAAATAATTGAACTCTGATTAAATATTTAATGATATTAAAGGATTATTATTTTTTACATATATAGTAATGACCTTTTTTTAAAGATTATATTCACCATTTTTAGAGAGAGGGGAAGAGAAGGAGACAGAGAGGGAGACAGAGAGGGAGAGAAACATCATTGTATGGTTGCCTTTCATCTCTCTCCAGCTATGGACCTGGCTGGAGACCTGGCTTGCAACCTGGTTATGTGCCCTAGCTGGGAATTGAACCAGTGACCTTTGGGTTCACAGAATGGAGACTTATCCACTGAGCTGCCAGACAGGGCAATAATGACCTTTTGATATTATATTTTATATAGTTTAAACTTAGATATTAAGGTATTCCTATTGATATTTCATATGTGGGACTTGTTTTACAATAATCTAAGAAAGAGAAGTGGATGAGAGTCTAAATAACATTGTTCACAGTTTGACTACGGATGCTGGTGATAAATATATACATTGATATTCAAAATAATACATCATTATTAATGCTTTTTAATTTTCATAAAAGTTAAGACAATACTACTTTCTACAAGAAATAAAGAAGTATTTAAGGTGTAGGGGAATATTACAAATATCTTATGTATATTCAGAAAGGTTTGAGAGGATATTGTATGCAGAATATAACAGATCTTGGTGGCTCAGTTGGTTGGAGTACACCAAAAGGTTGTGGATTCATCCCCAGCCAGGGCACATACCTAGGTTGCAGGTTTGATCCCCAAAGTGTAACATCTTGTTTTAAAAGGAAAATTTAAAAAAATGAAGCAATGTTGAAATTAAAAAGGCAAAAAAACATACTAAAAATAAAATGTTACTTACAAGGTAAATGGAAACTAAAAATGCATAAAAGCTATAAAAACATTAAATGTATAATTGAAAAATGACAGCAATAAAGATAAATCCAAGAGATTCATTACCTATGCTATCAGAATTACAAAACAAGAACTAAAACAATGTATATAAGGTAAGTTGTCAAAAAGTAAAAAAGAAATATTTTTCTAGTGCCAGCCTGCAAACCCAAGAGTTTCTGGTTCATTCCCTAGTCAGGGCATATACCCAGGTTGCAGGCCAGGTCCGTGGCTGGAGGCATGTGAAGGGTAACCATACATTGATGATTCTCTCCCTTTCTTCCTCCCTTCCTTCCCGTCTCTCTAAAAATAATGAATAAAACCTTTTTTTTTTTTAAATATATTTTTCTAGAGTTGGTGATTCTCATTTTTTTAAATCTCAGGTAGAGTTATCTACCTGGCTATAATTCTAAAATTAAAAAAAAAAATGTATTCTGTACATAAATGAACCACAATCATCTGAAACTCCAGGAGACCTAATATGCAGTTACTCATTTCCAGGTAAAAACATATTAACAAATTGTATGGTCAAATATGTTTATGAGTGTGAGTTCTAGGCATTTAAAACTTTGCTTTTAAACTTTCTAAACTGTGTAAACTTGGAAAAGTAGTTTAATATCTCTGAGCCTCGATGTAAATAAAGTATAGTCACAGAATCTCCCTCATATAGTTCTTATAAACTTTATTTCTATTTAATTACTGTTAACTTTCAACATTACTTTGCATTTTTTAGGTGTTAGAAAATTGTTTTAGGTGTCACCATAATTGTTAGAAAATCATATACTTTACAGAGTCTCACACTGATATTTCCATTAACCACCTGGCACTTCATATAGATATCTCAGTCTTCTCTGCTGTACTTTACATTTTCATGACTATTTTGTAACTACAAAGTGGGACTTCTTATTCCCTCTACCTTTTCCACCCAGACTCCCAAACACCATCCCTTAAAGCAACAACCTATCCACTCTCTGTGCCTGTGATTCTGTTTAAATTTTGTTTGTTCATTTATTTTGTTTTTAGACTTCACCTTTAAGTGAAATCATATGGTATTTGCCTTTCTCTGATTGACTTATTTCATAGAGCACAGTACTCTCCAAGTCCATCCATGCTGTTGCAAATAGTAAGACTTCATTATGTTTTATGGTGAAGTAATATTTTATTCTATCTATGTATCATGTCTTCCTTATTTTTCTATTGATGTGTACTTGGGTTGCTTTCATAACTTGGCTATTGTAAATAATGCTACAATAAATGAAAAATTTAATTTAAAAATGGGCAGAGGTTCTTAACAGATACTTCTTGTGGCCAACTGATATATGAAAAGATGTCAACTTCACTATACTATTGAGGAAATACAATTGAAACTATAATGTGGTACCCCTTCATACCTGTTAGGATGACTACTATCAACAAGACAAGTAGTAATATGTATTGGAGAGGTTGTGGAGAAAAATGAACCCTTACCTACAATGAGTGAGAGTGTACTAATATGGTACAGCCACTATGGAAAATAATATGGAAGTTCCTCAAAAAATTAAAAACAGAGTTACTATATGACACAGCAATCCCTCTTCTGGATTTCTACCTACTCTAATAATTTAGACTAAAATTACTTACCCACCAAGATATATAAACCACTATGTTTATTGCAATATTATTCACAATGGTCAAGACATGAAAACAAAGTGGATGGCTTGAGAGGTAAGTTTTACCAAACATTCAAAGATCTACCAACACCTATTTTTCTCAAATGATTCCAAATAAAGAAGGAAGACTCCCAAGCTCATTATATGATGCCAGCATTATCCTAATTCCAAAATCAGCTAAATACACTACAAAGAAAGAAAATTATAGTCCCATATTGCTGATCAACATTGATGCAAAAATTCTCAACAAATATTAGCAAACTAAACCCAGCAATACATTAAAAATATTATACACTATGATCCAATGGGAGTTCTAATAAACTTTAAATGAGAAAATGATTAAGAAATTGATTTTGCGGATTCTGGTACATGTAAACAAATAAGATAGTCATTGCTCTGTTGCAGAATTTTATTGTTTGTATTAATTTCACCATCATTATTATTACAGTTGTTTGTAAGTTGCAGGTTGTACAATCATCCCTCCCATAATCAAAAAAAAAAAGAAAGAAAGAAAAGAAAAGAAAAGAAACCACCCAAGCAGGGTAGTTAAAAAAAAGAGAAAGAATTAAAAAGGATAAGGAGAGGTTAAGAACCCTTGGGGAAAACATGAAGCATAACAACATCTCCATATTGAGAATACCAGGAGAATAGAGTGAGCAAGGGGTTGGGAACCTGTATGAAGAAATAATGAACAAAAGTTTACCTAACCTGGTGAAGAGAAAAGACACACAAGTTCAGGAGGTAAGAGCTTCTCCAACAATATAGACCCAAAGATGCCTACACCAAGACTCATCATAATTAAAATTACAAAACTTAAGACAAGGACAGAATCCTAAAGCCTGTAAGAAGAAAGCACACAGCTACAAAAGAATTCCAGACTTTCACTGATTTCTTATCAGTGACATTTCAGGCCAGAAGGGATTGGCATGAAGTGAGTGAAAGCACATACTGTAATCATGGATAGGAAGAATTAACATCATTAAAATAGCCATGCTACCCAAAGCAATCTATAGATTCAATACAATTTGCACCAAGATTCCAATATCATATTTGAAAGAACTAGAAGAAATATTTCAAAAAGTTATATGGAACCACAAAATGCCATGCATAGCAACAGTGATCCTGAGAAAGAAGAACAAAGTTGGAGGAATCACACTACCTAATATCAAACTATACTAAAAGAAAAACATAGTAATCAAAACAGCATGAGAATGGCATAAAAACAGACACATAGATTAATGGAACAGAACAGAGAGCACAAAAGTAAATCTATACCTTTATAATCAATTAATATTCAAAAGAGAAAGCAAGCACACCTAATGGGGTAAAGATAGTTTATTCAATAAATGGTACTTGGAAAATTGGACAGATATGTGGAGAAAAAGGAAACTAGATCACCTCCTTACACCATACTCAAGAACAAATTCAAAATGGATTAAAGGCTTAAATTTCAGGCCCAAAACTACAAACATCCTAGGAATAAAACATAGGCAGTAAGATCTCAGGTGTTGCTTGTATAGACATTTTATCTGGTATCTCTCCCCAGGAAAGGGAGTTAAAAGAAAAAAATAAACAAGTGGAACTACATCAAATTAAAAAGGTGTTGCAAGGCAAAGGAGATCATCAATAAAATAAAAAGAAAACCCATGTACTAAAAGAACATATTCACTAGTATCCTTGATAAGGAGTTAATATCCAAAAATTTTAAAGAGTACCAAAAACAAACAACCAATCTAATTTAAAAATAGGCAAAGAACCTGAATAGACCCCACTCCAAAGATGGCATATAGATTGCCAATAGACATATAAAAATATGGTAAACATCATTAATCATCAGAGAAATGCACACCTGTTAGAATGGCTATCACCAATAAATTAGCAAACAACAAATGCTGGCAAGGATGTAAAGAAAAGGGAACACTTGCACTGTTGGTGGGAATGCAGATTGGTGCAACTGCTGTAGAAAGCAGCATGGGCATACCTCAAAAATTAAAAATGGATCTTCCTTTTGATGCAGCAATCCCACTTCTGAAAACATACCTGAAGAAACCCAAATCAGAATTTGAAAGAACATAAGGACCTGTATGTTCATTGTAACATTATTACAATTGCCAAGTAATAGAAGCAGTCCAAGTGTATGTCAGTGTATGAATAGATAATACACCTATGAGACATTTACTCAATGAAATGCTACTTGGTCATAAAAAAAAAAAAGAGAGAACATTTTTACCCTTTGCAACAGCATGGATAGACCTGGAGAACATTATGCTAAGTGAAATAAGCCAGAGGAATCAAATGAACCAACTGCACTAACAAGCAAAATAGACACAGCTATATATAAATAGAGAACAGGCTGACAGCTATTGGGGGTGGTGGGATCAAATAAAAAGGATAAATGATATGGAAAACAGTATAATAATTGCAAGGGGGAGGTGGGGATAAGAGGGTTAAATGGTAATGAAAAACAAATTTTTTAACAAAGAAAAACAGAAAAATAGGCAAAAATAAATACAAACTGACAAAAAGAATATCAAAGAGTTAGAAATCAAGGAGAAAATGTAGTGATAAAAGTGTGGCAGGAACAAAAGATAAAAATACATCAAGCTGCAGTAACAAATAAAGTAATGGGAAAAAAAGAAATACAGTCATTGTTTCCCTCATATGGTAAGTATGACATACTTTTAATTTTACTTATTTCCCCTATTGCAACAGCAAGAATAGTGCTGTTTTTTTATTGTATAAAGCCTGGAAATATGAATTCTTGCCATGCCATATATTGTAGTGATGTAAAGCCATAGTAAATTTTACTTCTAGTTGTATCATGTTTATTTAGTCTCTGATTATAAATTTTATTTAATATTGTAAAATGTGAATTATTTTTATGAATTAAAGAAGGCATATCATTGTATATATCAGCTATTATAGCCTATCAACTTTTATTAAACATAAAAATAGTTTACTACAAGTTCACTAAATGTATAATAAAAATAATTTAAATATTCTGAAAAAACAGGTTAAATTATTTGGATAGAAAGTATATTTAGTTTAAAATCATTCTTATAATTTTTGGCATTCTAACTTATTTTAACAGACAATTTTATTCCCTAAAGAATTATGAACAGTAATGTCATTGAGTTTGGAAGTGGTAGTAGTTCAGAAGATGGCATAAATAGTACTGATAGAATAAAGCCAAATAAAGGAAATACAACTAAAATTAAAGTGTTACTTCTTTTAAAGATTTTATTTATTATTTTTAGAGAGAGGAGAAGGGAGAGAGGGCGAGACACATCAATGTATGGTTGCCTTTCACCTGCCTCCAGCTACAGACCTGGCTGGAGACCTGACTTGCAACCTGGTAATGTGCCCCGGCTGGGAATTGAACCAATGACCTTTGGGCTCGCAGGCTGGTGCCTATCCACTGTGGCACCAGCCAGGCCTTTTTTTTTAAAGATTGTATTTATTATTTTCAGAGAGAGGAGAAGGGAGAGAGGAAGAGAGACATCAATGTATGGTTGCTTTCCACCTGCCTCCAGCTACAGACCTGGCTGGAGACTGGCTTGCAACTTGTTTATGTTCCCTGACTGGGAATTGAACCAGCGACCTTTGGGTTCACAGGCAGTACTTATTCACTGAGCCACCAGCCAGGGCTCAAAATGAGGGCCCTTTTATAATGGGATTTTAAAACCATGCCCTAAGGGAATAAAAATCATGTAAAGTCAATCAAATTCTCTATGATAAGAAAAAAATTTAAAGTACATATGAATAGAAAAATGGAAATTTAATTTAAAAGCACATTTAAAATCCCTTTTAATAGTAGTAAAAATTACTGTCTTCTTTACATTTTTAATTAAATTTAAATGATAAAGAGATTGATTTGTTATTTTTTAATGTGTGTGAATAAAAGAGAAAGAGAACATATATGAGTAATGGGTACTTTAATCTTTTTTTTTTTTTTTTAATTTTATTGTTGTTGTATTACATCCATCCGGGTACTTTTATCTTAAATGACAATTGTGTCTTATATTGAAACAGTATTAACCTGAAAAGATTAGTAATATAAATTTGAAATACAACAAAAGTAAGCCTATGTCAAAGTAATTTCTTATGTTGTTCATAGTTTTCTTAGGGTTAATCCAGATTTATGCCTATGATTTTGGAATTATTGCTAATAGTATGTTCTATTCTCAATGTTGTCTCAGATTAGATAATAAATTATAGGGTCAATCAATATAAAGCCATTGATATATTGATTATATTTACTACAAAATTTCAAAGTCTGCAGGGTATGGGTTTCTACATACCTGTATGTGTGTGTTTGTGTGGCTCATGATTAGTATATCTCGTTGCATAATGCAAATAAGAATCAATTAAGTGAATGATTATGCACAAAGACAGAACTAGCCAAGCCAAGTTCTCAAGACACAAAATGAGATAAAAGAACTGTTGTACATTTACACAATGGAATAAATACTATGCAGTAGAAAGAAAGAAAGAAGGAAATCCTACCATTTGTGACATCATGGATGAAACTGGAGAGTATCATGCTTAGTAAAATAACCCAGGCAGCAAAAGACAAATACCATATGATCTCACTTAAAACAGGAAACTAATGAACAAAACAAACACAAGCAGAATGGAACCAGAGACTTGGTAAAAAGTGAGCAGCCCTGGCCGGTAGCACAATGGATAGGGTGCCGGCCTGCAAACCCAAAGGTCGCAGGTTCGATTCCCCAGCCAGGGCACATAACCAGGTTGCAAACCAGGTCTCCAGTCAGGTCTGTGGCTGGAGGCAGGTGAAACGCAACCATACATTGATGTCTCTCTCCCTCTCTGCCTCTCTCCCTTCCCCTCTCTCTAAAAATAATGAAATAAAATCTTAAAAAAAAAAAAAAAAGTGAGCAGAATGGTAGTGACAAGAGGGGAGGAAGAAATGGTGAGGGGGAAGCAGGGGAAGGGTTTAGTTGAGGAGCTAATGTGAAAGACCCATAGACATAGACACTGTGGTGGGGACTGACTGTGGGAGGGGATGGAGAGGGTGGGGCAAGAGAGACCAAGAGGGAGAAATGAAACAATTCTAATATAACAACAATTTTTTTTTAAAAAAGGTCATTAACTATTGTCAGTAACCAATGAGTCTGGATTTGGAAAGGAAGAGACAACACAAAATTATTCCTTCTTTACTTGACACATCGATGTGGGGGAGCTGACTCCTTTGAAAATTACCACTGGTCTCTGGCTTTGGCCAGTTTTCCTAGGAATCCAACTGTAGTCTCCAGAGCTAATGGGGTTTAAAGTAAAAAGTGTAGCCCTGGAATTTACCAGAATTTGGCAAAGTTTTTCATCAAGTTTAATTCTAATTTTATCTTGGAATAACTGATTCACCTGAAAATCCTCCAGAGTCATCTCAACCTTGAGAGGGGTCCATATGGGGGCCCCCCTTTAAAGTAAATATGGGAGCATTTGAGTTGGTGTGGAAGAACTTCGCAAAACTTTCCACAACAATCTTTCCTTCCTTCCTTCATTTCTTCCTTTCTTTCTTTCTCTCTTTCTTTCCTTCTTTTCTTCTTTCCTCCTTCCTTCCTTCCTTTTTCTTTCTTTTTCTTTTTCTTTCTTTCTCTTTCTCCCTTTCTTCCTTTCTTTTTCTCTTTCCTTCCTTCTTTCCTTCCTTTTTCTTTCTTTTTCTTTCCCTCCCTCCCTCCCTCCCTCCCTCCCTCCCTTCCTTCCTTCCTTCCTTCCTTCCTTCCTTCCTTCCTTCCTTCCTTCCTTCCTTCCTTCCTTCCTTCCTTCCTTCTGTCTTTTTTAATTGCAAATGATACCCTGATTTCTCCACCAATGTTTTGATGATGGATTCCTAGGAGGGTATACCAGGGGAGGCCCAGGTGTTTTAAGTTTCTGGAGTTGAAATGTTACAGTTATAATGCCACTAACTTCCTGGGCTTTTGCTTACAGTCTTGTGATCTCTTCCAGCTAGAATGGCAGTTTAGGTAGAGGATTGGTGGGTACTCTAGTAAAGGAAGATAAAAGGGATAGTACAAACCATGCCAGTTTTAGTTCTTCCTTTTAGCTTCCTCTTGTATCTTTCATTTCTCATTAACCTTTTTAAGTGAATCTTTCAATGAAGCTATTTTGAAATTTTGAAATGTTTTTTGGAGGTGTCTATATGTCTATTATAATATGTATCTTATTCTGTTTGACTTGGGAACCCTTGCTTTCAAGTACCCTTCTCTAAATTAAAAAATTTTGTCTAATTAGAACATTCCTTATAGTGGCCATTGCAGTAAGTTTGTCTTATTTTAATATCTTGCCATTCTTCTAGAAGCTACAGCTTCTGTTACCACATTTATTAGACATAACAAAGCAGATGTGCTGGAGGGAGGCACTCGGAACTCTGAAATGCAAGGATCCCATTTCTTAGCTAAGTCATGGGTCTTATGAAGCTAAATTTATAATTTATACCAAAAAGGTATATACCACTGAACTGGGGATTTTTGTCTTATTTTATAGTGTACTTGTTGTACATATTTTTCCCTTAGGTTGGTGGGTGGCCTGGTATCAACCTATTCATTAATCAATTTATAATAGCTTGGGAGTTTTACAGTTAGGTAATAGGTGCTTTAACAGCTTTTATGTGTTTGACCCATGCTCACCAATTTTTCTGCTTTGGCTTTTGAGACTCCTATTAGCAATAGAATGTTATTCCTTTCACAAATAGTATTTTTTTTTTTTTTTGTAGGAATAACCTGATGACTTTTAATAGTCCAAATTGTGCCTACTTTGATTTTTATTTTAATGGTCTAAAGAGTTTACATTTCTTGTCTTAATCTACTTTCCCAAATTCTCCAGTGGTTTATGTTATGGACTGACCTTGAGTCTTTGTGAGTCCCCTAACAGCTGCCACCATGGAAGATTACTAACGTAACTATCCTGGAACCTCTCCAGGAGCCTAGAGTCTCTCTGGGAACTCTAATAAAACCTAGAACTTTTCCAGGACCCAAAACCTTTTTAGAAACTGTATGTTTAAAAATAAAATTTGTTTGGATAAGAGAGTTGTATGCAAGGGTACAGAGCTCAAATCAAACTGACTTACCTACCTTAGTAATGATGACAGGAATAGCCCACTCAAAGACTTCAATAGGTGCCTCACTGTTGTCCCAGAGGTTGTTAGCAGTAAGCTTCAGGTTGCTTTCCTCATTGCCAAAATTACTTCTAAAAAATTAGAAAATGACTTACATAATTCAAACCAATTTTATTTAACACTTCATGAACTAGGTGGTGCTCTCTCAGAGAACTGGGAAATGAGGCTGTTGGTTTACAAACTTTTGACCCTCAAAGGCAAGAAGAGAACCAAGCCTGAGGAACCACTCTAGACAGATAGGTGGTAGGTTAAATAAACAAGGGAATTTACATGTGAGGCTTTCTTGGATGGCTGCAAGACAAATCAATTTCCGCATTTACCTACAAGAATTTTAAAAGTTTATATAGGGGTTTTAACTGTGTGAGTTATGTATTCAGTCCCGGTGGTCTTGATAACACATTTTTCTCTCTAACTTGTGTATTTGAAAGAATAAAGCACAAGGACAAGACAAATTGGAAATATATAACTGGCTGGAACCAGATAGTCAACCTTGTTTGGAGTGAGAAAGCCAGCAACTATCAAAGATGTCATTGACTAGGGATGCTCCAGAATGCAAACTACACAAGCACAGAGATTTGCCTGTTTAATTTGAAAATCACTCTTTAACACTTTGTTGACCAGTCATCAAAATCTTGTGTTTTCAAACCCAAACATTGTTAACTGTTCCATGTTAACTCCTGTCTGCACTTGCATTAACTTTTGCTATAAAATTGCCAGTCAACAATGTGTTAAATGCCTCAATAAAAACCTGGCATGCAGTAAACATTAAATAAGCATTTACTGAAGAACAACAATCAATTGTAAAAGAAGAATGAATGAATGAATGAATAAATGAATGAATGAGCTTCTCTATTGTCAATGGAGGCTAAGAAGTGGATTTTTTAAAAATTGTTAAATATATTAGAAATATCTGACAATGGAAGTTTGAATCAGCTTAGAAACAGTGGGTTTATAGTCAAAGAATTGTTTGAATCAAATGTCAGATAGCATAACTACTCCTATGTGAAACTTTCACAGAGGTAGAAAAATATGGATAAAATATGTCTCAACTAATTTGTCACATGGGGAAACATCAATTCAATTGACCTATATACAAATTGCTCAAGACTTCTCTCCTTAAAAACAAACAAGTGGGTTCAAGGGAGTATTCTAGTTAAATATTGTAATTTATGTTCATGTGAAATTTTTATCCTTAGAGAACAATTTTGTTTTGTAAACAAAGACGTTGTTAATGGCTATGTAAAAGTCATTTATTGTGAGAACTTGATAGAAAAGCATTAAATATTTATCATGGGCATATATGCAATACTTAATAACTAATAGGGGTATTGCAAGAAACATTTTTGCTAATGGTAAATGTGTTAAAATTAGGAGTGATATGATTGAGTATAACATCAAATTTACATAATACTTTGTGATATTTTGCATAAACATACATTCTTCTAAATTTTAACTATGGTTACATATGCAAGCATATGTTTCATATGTTAAGATGCGCATATTTTACCTCTACTTATGAACTCTAGTATACTAGTTAGATACTACTACCATTATTCCAATTAGGCAGGATACCAAATTGGGGGAAAATGAATTTCTCCAAGATCTAAAATTATAAGTAAGATAGGATACAAACTCCACATTTTATTATTGCAATATGTGTTACCTACACACCCAGTTATAACATCTTAAAAATATAACAGAACTTGATGAAAATGTATTTTGGTTATGTTATAATTTTTATATATGAATGACTCATTGTGGCTTCAGAACACCCAGGTGATATTTTACCTTGAAAATAATAAGGGCTTTTATCAAGCAATGACTCAAAAAGTGTTTATTGACTGACAGTTATGCCTAGGCATTTTTCTTATTATTGAAAACATGAAGATAATTTTTGAAATGCTTTCTCTAAAACAAAGCTTTTAAGCAAAACTTGTACAGGGAGAACAGATCAAGATAAGATTAGAAAGTTAAGATGATAAAATGCTAAGAAGAATTATAGAACAAGTGATGATAACTTGAACAGAGACAAATGGAAAAGGAGTTGACAAACAGTTTGATATTATGATAAAATGAAATTCAAGTAAAGGAATGTCAGGAAATGACTCTGCATAAATATAGTAACGCAGGCCCTTGAAAGTAATATGAGTTCTTAATAACTAATTTTAGTTTTATCTAGGTGATGAGTAGAAAATAAATGAGTATTGAAAGTCTTCCAAAGCTATGTCTACCAGTCCTGGTAATAAAATCTTCCTCATAATTGATGGTTGAGATATGCAGAGTGCTTCAGCTCTGTGTGTACAGAAGCAGTGAGCAGAAAAACCATTGTGCTAAGGGGCAAATGAAAAGGAATGAAAGTGTATGCTGCCTAAATACATGTGACATTAAAGTGGGCATTCCTTGGGTCCTGCAATTGTGGGTTGTACCCTATATGTATTATGTATTTCCTATACATACCTATCTATGATATAGTTTAATTTATAAATTAAGTACAGTATGAGGTTAACAAATATAACAATAAAATGAAGAAATTATAATGATCAACTATAATAAAAGTTATGTGAATGTGGTCTCTCAAAATATTTTAATGTACTGTATTCATTTTTTTTCAAAGATGATGCAATGCCTGTGTAACAAGATGAAGTGAGGTGAACGACATAGGCATTGTATGATGCAGTGTTAGGCTACTGTTGACTTTCTGATGATATGTCAGAAGGAGGTTCAGGGAGTCATGACAACGTCATGCCTTTCATCAACAAATTTAACGTACTGTCCATCTTAACTAAACACTTACCACACATTGTGCAATAATTTATGTAGTTTGAGTTGTGATGGCAAAACTGGCACACATTTCTTTCCCTTTTTTATAATTTCACAGAAGATTTCACAGTATATCTTAGCTACTTGGGCAGGTTTTTTTTTTGTTTTTTTTTTTGTTTGTTTTTTACTGTTCTTATTAAGTCAAGTAATTTCACATTCATTTAAAAAAAAAAGCTCTTTATGGCATGAACAAATTGCTAGCATTACCACTCTTGTATTTTTGGGACAATTATGAAGTAAAATGGAGGTTAAACATAGCACTGAAATACCACCAGAGGCAGCATCACAGTATGGAAAAACTAGACAAAGAATAAGTTAGATCACAGGCAGAACAGACAGTGTGGGGCACCATGAAATTTCTTCATGCTGCTCAGACCAGCACATACTTTAAAACATATGAATTGCTCACTTCTAGAATTTTCCATTTAATATTTTCAGACTGCAGTTGACTAAGGCTTAATAAAACTATGGAAGGTAGAACTTCTGATAAGGGAGGACTACTGTAATCTTGATTAGAATTTGGTAGGAATATTTACACCCAAATGACATCTCAGGTGTGTGCATAAGGAGAGGTAGGTTTTGCACTTGACATTGATTTGGGTCATGGCTGTGGCTTTGTAGCAGGCAGATAGTTGCAGAGAACTGGGGGTACAGTCAGAAAAGGGATGGGAATACTGGGGATTTAAAGACCAACCTAAATATAGTGTCAAGTGAGGGTGACAGGGCCAGATGAAAACTGGTACCAAGGGTGGCCAATAAAATACCTTCCTGAACACAAGCAACCTTCCCGCCAGGAGGAGTTTGCTCTACTAATACAAAATAAAAATTCAAAAAAGAAGAAGAAAAGGAAGGAAGGAAGGAAAGAAAGAAGAGAGGAAGTAAAGGGAGAGAGGGAGGAAGGGAAAGAGAAAAAAAGAAGGAAATAGTTAAGGTAACTATTAATCTTTATTAGTAGTCTTTATTTACATTAATCCAAAGTGATGAATTGAGATCGCCCAAAATTAGACTTGAGTAATTGGCAAAAGTATTTCTAATGTTTCCTAACACTATGGTACAATGGAATATGTTGCCTCTTGGACAGGCCTGAGATTTCAATGTTTGCTTTCCTGGTTCCATCAGGATATGAAAATTTTTCTTAGCCTCTTGTACTTTGGTTGACTTATTATTATTATTTTTTTAAAATGTATTTGTTTATTTTTAGAGAGAGGGGAAGGGAGGGAGAAAGAGAAGGAGAGAAACAACAATGTGTGGTTGCCTCTTGCAAGCCCCCAGCTGGGGAGCTGGCCGTAACCCAGGCATGTGCCCTGACTGGGAATCAAACCAGTGACCCTTTGGTTTGCAGGCTGGTACTCAATCTACTGAGCTGCATCAGCCAGGGCTGGTTGACTTTTTAATAAGCAAATCTTTCTAAGGGAAAAGCACTCTCAAATTCTGGACTCTTTACCCTTGAATTTCCTATTTTATTCAAATGAATGACTTATAATTCTTCCCTGGACTCTCTGTGCCTTAACCTGCGGTCACCATAAGAGAAAGCCCCTTGCGGAGTGTTATTTTAAAGAATTTTACCTTTAAGAAAAAAGAACATGAGAGCAATACAGAGGGTCTTTGATTTATGGTGGTTTGACTGAATTTTTCAATTTTAGATTGTACAACAACAATACACGTTCAGTGGAAATTGTAATTCAAATTTTGAATTTGATCTTTACTGGGCTAGCAATATGTGGTACCACACTCTCTTACTGAATAGTGGGCGGCAGCAGCAGCAACACACAGCTCCTCCCAGTGAGCCATTTGATGGTTCATGTAAACAGCAGATACTCATAAGCAATACAGTGTACTGCGTTGGCAGTGTTTTTTGTATATTATGTTTTGTGTTTTGCCATCCCATCATGTCTACAAAATGCTCATTTATGTCTACTGCTTCTGGAGAGAGGAAGAAAAGCAAGGTGTTACACTTGAGATGAAACTCAATAAGTTATTGATCACCAATAAGTTAATGGTAAGTGTTGAGTACGTTTAAGTTAGACTACACTTAGCTCTGAAGTTAGGTGCATTAAACATATTTTTGACTTGTTATTTTCAACTCACTATTTATTGAAACAACATCATTATGTTATGTTAGAGGAGCATCTGTAGATCCTCTGTGTTTTATTTAATCTTCATTACAAGCTCTAACATACATTCAGTTACATCTTCAGAGTAAGTAAGGTAAACTCCTTGCTGTAGTGCTTTGCTATGATGGTTTTCAATGAAGATCTTTAAAACTCTGCTATTAACTATATATTAATTGTTGATTTTCTTAGGATGAATCATTTAAAATATTTATCATAAAATGTTAGTTAGAAAATATGATACAGCACCAAGAAAATGAAATTACAAAGCAAACTTTAAATTAAAAGTTTAAAAAATACAGTGCAAGATCCATATTTAATTTGCAAGGCATCTCTTTGCTACAAGCTACATATTTAAATTTAAAAACTCAATTTATGATCATATGCTTTTGAAACTAAAGTTTAAAATTTTATTATATTTTACCAAGTCTGAGAGGAAATTATCTTAAATGGTATAGGAACTTTTTTACAGTAACTTTATGAAGAAGTTTCAACTTGTATGAATTTGTTATATGCCAAAATCCTAAAATTCCAAAATATTTTTATATTCAATATTTAAGCAGGAAAACATTTTTCTTTTTATCAATAAATCTTTTTACTCTATGCATTCTAATCATATGCAAGTAATTTGTTAAATTTATTTCCCTTTTATAGTATATTTGTTCATTAAACTTTAACACATTGTATTATTTACCACAAAGAAGTTAGTTTCTCTCAGTCTAATCAAAAGTTGGAGGGTCCTATGATACCTGCTTTATTAGGTTGCTTTTTACATCTCATTAACTTCTTCTAATTGACACTGGTACTCAATTACTCAATGTATATTTTTTGTGCCGCTGTTGCCATGAAGTAAATTATTCTACCTCTCCTGACTGCTCTGGCAACTTTCCATAAAACACCCAGGCTAGTTCCTTGGTTTTTATTGATATTAATTTATTCTGAAATAGTCATCATCTGTTGTACAAATGCTGCAGTTTTAATTAGAGTGTTGTTAAATTTCCATACCTTGGATCTCGTATGATTTATTATATCACCAGAGACATTGACACCAGGAAATTACCAAGGAAAGTAAGATTTTCAATGTAGATCATTATATTCTCCAACATATCTCATCTATTTTTTAATATTCCATAAGTCAGTCTTCAAGAAAACAACAAAATAAATTTCCACATTTATTTTCAGTAGTTCATTTCACAGTTAATATGAAATTGGATGTAAAAATTACATATGAAAAATTATATTCCACACCTTGCCTGTTTTTTTTTTTAACTTTTCAATATTTTGTGAAGACCATTACAAAGCCCTTTGTGAGTAGGTTGTTTCCTCCATTTGGTGAGAAGGATCTGCACAGTACGAATAGTTGTTTAGACATATTATAATTTATTTAACTAGTTTCTATAAATTAGTATCAAGGTGGTTTTAATGCCAGAGGATATCTTGGCATTATAGGAGTGAGATGTCTCAAGTCAATTTTCAAAAATAAGAATTTTGACTTATAATATCTCTGTCTAGGAATTTATGCTTTCATTGATAATTTGTTTTGATAGCATTTTAAAATCTTTCACTTTTAAAGAACTGTACACAAAATCATACCCAAAGAATACAGCAATCTGAAGAATATCTGCAATTATATTTAAGTATTTTTCCTAATTGTGAAATATATCAAATATTTTTAAAGGACAAGATATTTGACAAATACATGCACTCTCTTGCTTACTTGCTCAGTTACACCTGAGTAGCGATGAACTGTTATGTTAAGTTATAAACCTTATAAATCTCCCTTTCCCTTTCCAATATAAGTAATTATTATTCTTAATTTCAGGTCTTCTTCTGATTAATGTTTCTATGATCTTTTTCATATAAAAATTTCTGTACATACAATATGCTGGTTGTAAAATTTATAAAATTTCTGTTATACTCTCATATTTTATAGCCTATTCACAAATTTTATTCATTACTTAACATTATTATCATAAATTCAACAAATATTGATACACATAGATGTAAATCATAGATTTAAAACATTATATAGCATAAAAAAGTATGAATAAACATTTGTGTGTCATCCTATACTAAGAATACATATTAACCCATACTTTTTCTTATACCAATACAAATCTCACTGTTATGAATGTCTGTGTGTATAAGAGTATCTCCACTGTGGATAATTGCAGTACATGTAAAATTAATATATCTTATAAAATGAATATTATACAAGATTTTAGATACTATCATGCATTGCTCAACAAAAAGTACCTTCTGAGAAATGGAGCATTAGGACATTTTGACATTGTGCAAACATAATAGAATTTACACACACCTTTCTAGATCATATTATCTACTATGCACATTGGCTGTTGGTATAGCCTATTATTCCTATATGCTACAAACCTGTACGTCATGTGACTGTACTAAATAATGTAGGCAATTGTAACACAATGGTAAGTATTTGAGTATCTAAAAACATATAAAGATAGAAAAGGTACAGTGAAATTGATATAAAATATAAAAAACAGCACACACATGACAAATGCTATGAATGGGGTTTGCAAGACTAGGAGTTGCTCTGGTGTGTTAGTGAGTGGTAAGTGAATATGAAGGCCTTTGACATTACCACACACTAAATCAAAATTTCTAAGCACTGTATACTTAAGATAGACATGATTTATGATTTTTAATCATAATTAATTTTTATGGATTATGCTATTGGAGTTCTCCTAATTTTTCACACTTTGCCCCCATCCACCCGTTACCCCTGATTCCCCCCAGTGATCCCCCCTACTTTGCCCATGTCTACAGATCATACATATAAGTTCTTTGGCAACTCCATTTCCTATACTTGCTCTTAACATCCCCCTGCATCTTCTGTAACTACCAATTTATACTTCTTAATCCCTTCATCATTTCTCCCATTTCTCCAGACTTCCCCTACCGGACATCATCCCAATATTCTCCATATGTACAATTCTGTTTCTGTTCTGCCTGCTTATTTAGTTTGTTTTTAGAAACAATTGTTGATAGTTATATAGTTATTGACATTTTAATATACATAGTTTGATCTTCTTAAATAAGCCTCTTTAATGTTTCATATAATAATGGCTTGGTGATAATGAACTCCTTTAGCTTAACCTCTCTGGAAAACACTTTATTTACCCTTCAATTCTAAAGGACATCTTTTCTGGATAGAGTAATCTAGGTTGCAGGTTCTCACTTTCATCACTCCTAATATTTCTTACTAATCCATTCTAGCCTGCAAACTTTCTTTTGAGAAATCATATCACTGTCTACTGGGAACTCCTTAGTAGGTAATTATCTCCTTTCCTTTGCTGCTTTTAAGATTCTCTCTTTATCTTTAATCTTTGGAGTTTCAATTATGATGTGTCTAAGTGTGGTCTTCTTTGCATCCATCTTGTTTGGGACTCTGTTCTTCTTGGACTTGTATATACATTTATTTCACCAAATTAGGGAAGTTTTTTGAAAATTATTATTATTTTCAAATAGGTTTCTGATTTATTACTCATTTTCTTCTTCTGGCACCACTATGATGTGATTGTTGGAACTCTTGAAGTCATCCCAGAGATTCCTTACACTTTTCTCAATTTTTTGGATTCTTTTCTATTATTGCTACACTGATGGGATGTCTTTTTCTTCCTTATGTTTCAAATCATTGATTTGATTTTTAGTTTTGTCCACTCTGCTTTTGATTCCCCGTAATTTAAAAAAATTTTAATTAGTGTCTCTTTCATTTCTGATTGATAATTTTTATGCTGTTGAAGTACCCACTGAGTTCCTTAAAAATCCTTATAACCATTTTTTTGAACTCTGCATCTAATATTGCTTATCTCCATTTGATTTGTTCTTTTTCTGTTCTTTTATTTGGACCAATTTCTTTGTCTCCTCATTTTGGCAGCCTCCCTATATTTGTTTCTATGTATTAAGTAGAGCTGTTCTGACTCCATGTGTTGGTAGCATGCCTAATGCAGTAGGTGTCCTGTAGGGTCCAGTGGCACAGCCTCCCCATTCCTCAAGTTAGATAGTTGAGATGTGCCCTCTATGTGGGCTAAGTGCTCCCTCCTTTTGTCATTGAGCCTTAATTGCTATAGGCAAGTCAATAGCTGGTAGGACTGGACATGACCACTAACCAGCAACCACCTCCTTCCATGGCTTATGGAGGTGGTTATGTGGTGGTGCTCCAATATGGCCTTTAACTGTCCATTGTGTGCTCAGGCTCTGTGGGTTCCCAGGTGATCAAGGTCAGCCACCACCTGTGTTCTCTTTGGGGCCTCTTGGCATAAGATATAAAGTGATTTGATGATGGCTACTGCTAGTGCTGGGCATGGAGCCACTCAGAAGTACAGGAGTGAGCTTTGCTGTTGATTACTTGAGTGGGTTTAAAAAGGCTGGAAGTCTGTGCCTAGCTCAGCCATTCATATGGAAAAGTCACTGTCATCAGTTAGGGTGGGTCCATAGGTTGGATAGTTGTCCTGTGGTTTACCTGTAATTTTGCTGTGGTTGTGAGAGGAGGTGAGATGCATTTACGTATTCCACCACCTTGAACTGGAAGTCCCATAATTTATCATTTTTGGTTAATCAATACTAATCTTAGCTTGCTGTACCTTTTTAATTTATGAAGTTTTTAAGTTCCTAAGTTTTGACTCTTTTGTAATACTTGGCTTAAAACATACACATGGTAGAGCTGTACAAAAATATTTTCTTTTTTTATATCCTTATTTGATAAGCTTTTTACTTTCTTTGTTTCTTTTTTAAGATTTTATTTATTTATTTTTAGACAGAGGGGAATGAAGGGGGAAAGAGAGGGAGGGAAACATCAATGCATGGTTGCCTTTCACACTGGGGACCTGGCCTACAACCAGCCAACTTTTGGTTTGCAGACTGGCACTCAATACGCTGAGCCACACCAGCCAGGACAAACTTTATTTTTATTTAATTTTTTTTCATTATAGTATTTTATTAAAAGCTAAAACATAAACACATTAGCCTAGGCCTACACAGGGTCAGGATCATCATCATCATCATTATCTTCCACTACCACTTCTTATTACACTGGAAGATCAAGAGAGGCAATAACATACACAGAGCTGTTATCTGCTATGATAACAATGCTTTTTTCTGGAATACTTCCTGAAGGACCTTCCAGAAACTCATATTGGAAAGGTGTCCCTTTTTTCAGAAGTATTTCCATGGTGGTTTGCTTGATTTGTTTCTGTTTTTCATTTTAAGTTTATCTGTATACGGATAATGAACCATTAATGTTCCTTTCTACTAATGGTAACCTTTTGTTTGGGGGGTTCATGTTTTCAAACTTTCTAAAGAGCTTTTAGAGCTCTACAAAAGCTTCTGCTCACCCCTTTACTGTATATTTCTTGGGGATTCTTCTTTTCCATCTTTCTGCAGTTTTCCTCCTTTTCAGCTATACATTTATGTTACATAACCAACAACTTTTCATCAGTCAGTTCCTCAGGAATCACTTGCAGGATCCCCTGAATGTCATGCTGATCTACACTCATGTCAAAGTTCTTTGCCATCTCAGTCACAGCCTTGTTGATTTTTATAACATATTTATCCCTGGTAAATCCTTTGAAGTCATGGACAAACCTCTTAACTGTCTTCTTTCAGATGTTATTACTCACTTTTTGATAACAAAATCCCAGCACAAGCAAGATTCTTGATCCTTTCCATAATAATTATCATTATTTCTTCCATGTCTTTCTCAGCTGTAGGAATAGCCAGCACAAAAATTCCCACAAACTGGTATGACTCTTTGATCCACTGGTTAGACTCCTTAAAAAGCAGTATTTTAAGAGGAAATACCACTTCGATGTTAAGATAAGAGAAAGTTGTCAGGAAACATTATCAGGTATAAACATCTTGAGAAGTATATTATTCTTTATTTCACTGGCACAGCAATTCAAGAGGGCATCTGGGAAGAGGAGCTGCATCATACTAGTTTTCTTATAGCTCCTGAAGTACACTGGCAGTGTGTGCTTACTGATGTGCTTGAAAGGCCTGGGGTTCTCACATGCCATATCCCAACATTTCAGTTTACAGTCTCCAACATTGCTCCCAAGCATGACTGTTATCCTCTCCTTTAAAGCCTTCAAGTTTGGCATTGACTTGGACTCTTTATGGACAAAAATCATTTCAGGCTTCTGTTTCCAGCATAGGGAGGTTTAATCATCCACATTGAAAGATTGCCCTGACAAGTATATTTTCTCTACAATCAGCTTATCTAGAGTTTCCAAAAATTCTTGAGCTACCTTCACATCAGCTCTCATAAACTTGCCACTCACTTTCAATTATTCATTAAATAACAATCTTTAATTGTTTAAACCCAAAAAACTAGCATTAAATTAAACATTGCAAACAAACTTTTTTGCTTTGGCCATAACCATCATAGTGCTGTGACAGATAGGCTTCTGTTTCTGCTCTTTAATCTAGATCATTAGAAGTTTCTCCATGTCTAATATAAAACATTCTCAAATTTTTGTTAGTCTCATTGCCCTCAATAAAGCAGATCCTTTCATGTTTTTCATCATTTTCTTCAAAATTGTTCTTTTCTTCAAAATTAGAGCTATGGTGGAATGGGGAAGGCCTGATTGGCAAGAAATAACTATCACTGATTTTCTGCCTTAATAGCTCTTAATCACTCTTAAATTAGTCCCATAGATAAATTACTTGATGTGACCTCTTAATGGAAAAATTAGCAGTGGATTTTATACACTTAAGGGTCATGATGAAGAGAATACAAGATTAAAATTAAGCACAAGAGAAAATGATGCAATCAAGATATGTGTTAATCAGGAGATGTATAAAGTTGTTCCTGGCATAAAATGGCACTGTTTTACAGCAAACTCTTTTATAAGCATCAAGAGTAAACTCTAAAAGAATGATTACAGTACAGTAAACATATAAACCAGTAATATACTTATTTATGATCAAGTATCATGTATTAATCATGTACTATACATAATTATGCACTATATTTTAATTAAATTTATTGAGGTGACACTGGTTAAAAAAATAGGCAGATTTCAAATGTACAATTCTATCATATATCATCTCTATACTGTATTGTATGTTCATCATCCCAAGTCAGGTCTCCTACCATTACCATGTAGCCCCCTCATAATCTCCTTCAACTCAACCATCCCTCTTCCCCACAGCAGTTACCATGATGTTGTTCATGTCCATGAGTTATTTCTCTCTTTTTCTTTTTTTGCTAAAGCTATCAATTCCCCTCATCCAACCTGCCCCAACACATGTCAGCCTGCTTTTTATGTATGTGGCTGTCTGTATTTTACTTGTTAGTTCATTTTGTTCATTAGATTTCACATATGAGTGAAATCATATGGTACTTGTCTTTTTTTGACTGGCTTATTTCACTTAGTATAATGTTTTCCAGATCCATCCATACTGTTGCAAATAATTAAGGTCTTTTTTTCTTTCCTTCCTTCCTTCATTCCTTCCTACTTCCTTCTTTCCTCCCTCCCTCCCTCCCTCCCTCCCTCCCTTCCTTCCTTCCTTCCTTCCTTCCTTCCTTCCTTCCTTCCTTCCTTCCTTCCTTCCTTCCTTTCAGCAGAACAGCATTGCACTGTGTAAATATGCCACAGCTTTTTTATCCATTCCTCTGTCTATGGCCACTTAGACTACTCCCAAATCTTGGCTATTGTAAATAATGCAGTGTTAAGCAGGGGGAGCATATATTCTTTCAAATTATTGTTTCAGTTTCTTCAGATACACTCGTAAAAGTGGAATTGCTGGGTCATAAGGCAGTTTAATTTTTACATTTATAAGGTAATGCCATACTGCTTTCCATAGTGGTTGAACCAATCTAATTCTTACCAAGAGTGTGTGGAGGTTCCCTTTTCTCTACCTCCTCATAAACAGTTATTTTTTGATTAATTGATGATAGCAAATCTGACAGCTGTGAGGTGATATCTCATTGTGGTTTTAATTTCAACTGGGATTTATCCTGGGGATGTAAGGTTGTTACAATATCTACAAATTGATCAATGTGATATACAACATAAAGTGAAGAATAAAAGCCATACCATATTAATAAATACAGAAAAAGCATTTAATAAAATCCAGCACCTTTTTATGATTTTAAAAATCTCACAGCAAAGTGGAAATAGAGGAAACATACCTCCATGTAACAAACGCCATATATGACAAAACCATAGCCAACATTATACTCAATAGAAAAAATATTTAAGCATTTTCTTTAAGATAGGGAACATAAAATGAAGTCTGCTTTCACCACTTATTCATCAAAATACTGAAATTCCTAGCCACAGCAATCAGACAAGAAGAAATAAAAGATATCTAAAATATAAAGGAAGGAGTAAACTGTCATTATTTGCAAATGACACAATACTATATAGAAAGAACCCTTTTCTCCAAAAATTTACTAGAACTGATCATGGAATTCAGTAAAGTAGCAGGATAAAAAATAAATATCCAGAAATTAGTTGTATTTTTATACACTAATAATGAACTATCAGAAAGGCAAACTAAAAAAACAAAATCTCATTTACAATTTCTTCTAAAGAACCAGATCTTGAATTCATTGATCTTTTAAAATCTTTTTTAGACTCTATTTTATTTATTTTTGCTCTGATACTAAAATAAAATAAAATAAAATACCTAGGAATAAATGTAAGGATATAAAAGACTTCTACTGAAAAGTTTATAAGACACTGAAAAAAGAAATTCAAGAAAGTATAGTAAATGAAAGCATATACTGTGTTTATGGATAGACAAAAATTAGCATCATTAAAATGTTCATACTACCCAAAGCCATCTATAGATGCAATGCAATTCCTATCAAAATATCAATGATATATTTCACAAAACTGAAACAAATAGCCCAAAAATTTATATGGAACCACACACACACACACACACAAAATACATGAATAGCAACAGCTATCTTGAGAAAGAAAAACAAAATAGGATGATCATGCTACCTGTTATGAAACTATTCTACAAAGCCATAGTAATCAAAACAGCATGGTGCTTGCATGAAACATTATATATATATATATATATATATATATATATATATATATATATTCAATGGAACAGAATACAGGGCTCCAAAATTAATCCACACCTTTACATTCAATTAATGTTTGACAAAGGAAGCAAAAATATGCAATGGCTTAGGGTAGTCTATTCAATAAATGGTGTTTGGATAATTGGATGGATACTCCACCACTTTTTTATACCATACAGAAGAATAAACTCAAAATGTGTTAAACACTTTAATGTTAAACTAGAAACCATAAAATTCTAGAAGAAAACATAGGCAGTAAAATCTTGGATATTTCTCATAGCGATATTTTGTTTTCTATTCTATCTCCTTGGGCAACAAAAACAAAAGACAAGCAAGTGGGACTACATCAAACTAAAATGTTTTTGTACATATGCTATACTTTTATACAACTGGTGGCACATTCCATTTGTTTATACCAGCATCACCACAAACACAAGAGTATTATGTTGTACCACACATTGCAACCAGTGAGACATCACAGACTATAGTAATCTTTCAGCTCCATAATAATCTTATGGGACCACTAATATATATCCTCTGTTATTGACTGAAACTTTATTTTGTGGTGCATGACTGTACTACCAAATTGCTCTTTAAGTATGCATAACAGTTATAAGTCTCAGCAGTAATCACCAACAATTTGTGTTATAACTCATTAATGTTTTTTTTAATCTCACAGGTGTAAAACAATTTTATTTTTAAATATTTGGATTTTCCTAATAATTTGAAATTTTATGCATTGATTCATACACACATTAGCAGTTTTGTAAATTGTCTTTCCAATTCAGTAAACATATTTAAACTGGAATATTTGTGATATTCCTTAATTGGTTTAAATTTTATAATGTATACATAGGTAATTATATTATATATTTTTGCAAAAAGAGTGATTCTTCCTCAGATTTATCATTTAAATTTATAAAACTGCTGCATAGAATGTTAATATATATATCATTAAGCTATTTAATAGTTGAGTTTAGTTAAAATGAGGGGAGGAGGGAATAGTGAGGAGGCAAAGAAGGGGAACAGCTTAGTCAAGAAACTAGCATGGGGATGACCCATGGACATAGACAACATGTGGGATTGACTGTGGGGGAGGGGAAGGTGGGGAAGGGGAGAGCAAAGGGGGAAAATAGGATGAATGTAATACAACAACAATAAAATAAAAAATTAAAATATATTTTCATATTTTTATTTATTTTGTTTTATTTTTATTTTTAAAAATTTAACTTTATTGTTGTATTAAATCCATCCCCTTTTTTACTCCCCTTATTTACATATTTTTAACTAAACAAGTATATTCTCTTTTCTATTTCTATTTATAAATATTTTTAGAAGTTAATATATTTCTACATTATATGTTTAGAAGTTAATATATTATACAAGTTAATATATTTAGAAAAAAATTTTCCTAAATGGCCTATGGTCCCAAAATATACATATGAAATTTCTATATATATATTTATATACATAGAGAGGTGGGGCCAGTATTCAATACGCTGAGCCATACCAGCCAGGGCTGAATTACTTTTAGAACTGGAATAACACCTTCAGTTATCTTGAACATTGTACATTTTTTCTAATTGACACCTGTATATTTACAAAAAGTTATTTATTTTATCATTATTGAATATACTTATCTGTGATATCTTAAATGTTTTATTTTATAGTAGTATTTATAAAGCTCCACAAATTTAATTTTTATATAAATTTTCTGGATATATCTTCCTTTTTCATATAATTTGAATCTTTCTGAGCATTATATGAATTTTTCTAAAAAGAACAATCACCATTTAATGCAAGATTCATTTTTTAAAAATTATTTTTCCATTACTGTTTAATCCCCGTATACTCCCCTCCCCCCAAGCAATTACCACAATGTTGTCCATGTCAATGAGTCCTTTTCCCTTTTTACTCAATCCTACTCCCTAACTCCCATCCCCACTAGCTGTCATTTGCTCTCCATCTACAAGTCTGTCTTTTAAAGACTCTAAACTTTTATAAAGTTTTTGTTCCTACAATCTGAAGAGAAACCAGAGTATAAATTTTTGTTCCTAATCTTGTGATTGTAACTTCCTAACATTTGTTTCAATAACTAATACATTGTGATATATTCATTTAAACTTTTTGTACTTCTTACCATATTTCTTCTTTTCTTCCCCCGCCCCTTTTCTATTGTATTTGTAGAGTTGTCTTTATTTGTCTTTAATTTTATGATTTGACAATTCCATGTTTGTTTTTAATATTCATTGTTACTTATGGATAACTATAAATATTTTAAATGGGTAATTAATTCATCTAAATGAAAAATTATTGCTGTGACTCGATTGGCACTGGCCTGAGAACCCAAAGGTAGTTGGTTGGATTCCCCAGTCAGGACACATACCCAGGTTGCAAGCCAAGGCTCCAGCCAGGTCCTTAGCTGGAGGCAGGTGAAAGATAACCATACATTGATGCTTCTCTTCCTTTCTTCCTTCCTCCCTGCCCTTCTCTTTGAAAATAATGAATCAAATCTTTAAAAAAAAGAAATGAAAATTATTAAATACATGTACTACCATGCTAAACTAAAGAATTTTGGGATTCTTATAACCATAAAAGCAGTTAATATTATTTTTAAATGGATATTTACTCAAGTTTATACATATGTTCACTAACTTAGTTGCTCAGATTGTTTCTTACATATCACTGATTTTTTCCAGAGTATATTATTTTATTTCTAGAGGAATTCCTTTACATATAAATAGTACTTTCAGCAAAAGTGTACCATTGATTATTAATAATTTTGTTGATTTCCTACTTTCAATATTACATCATTCTGTTATCTTCTAATTTGTGTTTTCTCTTTACAAGTCTATTATCAATAGCCATTTTAATATTATAGCCACTCTGTCTTTTAAATTTTATTTTATTATTGTTGTAGTACAATTGTTTCATTTTCCCCCCATTGCTCTCCCCTGCCCTACTCTCCCTGCCCCCTCCCCTGCAGCCAATCCTCACCTCGTTGTCCATATCCATGGGTCCTTCATACTAGCTGCCTTTTCCCACTTTCCCTCCTTTCCCCTCCCCCCTAGTCACCATCATTCTGCTTCTTCCCCACCCCCCATGTCTGTGGTTCCATTCTGCACCTCTGTCTGTTTTATTTATTAATCTCCTGTATTAAGTCAGATCATATGGTATTTGTCTTCTGCTGCCTGGCTTATTTTACTCAGCATGATACTCTCCAGTCCCCTCCATGCTATTGCAAATGGTAGGAGTTCCTTTTTTCTTTCTGCTGTGTAGTACTCCACTGTGTAAATGTACCACAGGTTTTTGATCCATTCACCCACTGATGGGCACTTAGGCTGTTTCCAGCACTTGGCCATTATGAATAGTGTTACTATGAATATAAGGATGCATAAGTCCTTCTGAATTGGTGTTCCAGGGTTCTTTGAGTATTCTGCATTCCCACCAACAGTACACTAGAGTCCCCTTTTCTCCACATCCTCACTAGCACTTGTTGTTTGTTGATTTATTGATGATGGCCATTCTGATAGGTGTGAGGTGGTATCTCAGTGTGGTTTTAATTTACATCTCTCTGATGACTAATGATGTTGAACATTCTTTTGTATGCCTGTGGGCCCTTCATATGTCTTCCTTGGAGAAGTGTTTGTTCATGTGCTTTGCCCAGTTTTTAATTGGGTTGTCTGTCTCCTTGTACTCTTGTTTTTTCTCTGTAGTAATCTTAATAATCTTCCCTTGACCTTCAGTGCAGATTCTTTACAAAACATCTAGTTAATGTTTTATTTTAATTTAACCCATTTTGACTATTGAATTATGTTATTTGAAAAACTACCTCTCCTGAGTTACTTTTTATTGCATCATCATCCTCTTTATCTTGGCCATATATTATGATACTTTTTTTGATGTATAATCTATTATCACTATCAAATTGCCGTTTATCTCTCTTTCCATTTATATGGAATTCTGAGTGTTTCTTTGGAACTTTCTTATAATTTAATAATTTCTTGTTAAGTATCTTTCTCATTTACTTTACATTTCTATGTCTACAAATTATATTTGAAGTACTTTTACATGGTGATTTTTGCCTTTTATATATTATATATCCTAGGCCTATGTTTAAAAATGAAACATCTAGGTTAATGGGCCTGCAAAATATTATGATTTTGAGTTCCTTCTTCATTTATGGTTCATTACTATTTCATTAGTATTTTTTATTTGTTTTGTAGGACCCAGTATACATTGAAAAATGTTCTGTTTCATCCAGCATTTCTAAATGTTCTTCAAGAGAAAATATATGCTTTCATCTTTCTGGAACATAAACTGAATATTGCCATTTATTTGATAGGAAGTAACTCAATTTAAATTTATCTTAATGCATATTAAATAGTTTTAATTTATATCTCAAAACATATATAACCATATTTCAACATCCCTGTAAATACATAGATTTTAAATCTGTATAGAAAGTTTATATATAAGGAAATTAAAACAGATACATTTTTTACTTAAAGATTTTTATTTATTATTTTTAGAGAGAGGGTAAGGGAAAGAGGCAAAGAGGAAGAAAGATATCAATGTATGGTTGCCTTTCACCTACCTCCAGCTAAGGACTTGGCTAGAGACCTGGCTTGCAACCTAGTTATGTGCCCTGGCTGGGGAATCAAACCAGTGACATTTGTGTTCACAGATTGGCATCTTATCCACTGTGCCACAGGCCAAGAGGCTAAAACAGGTATATTTTTAAAAATGATTTCATTGTGGTAAGAAGAACTTATGCAATTTGATTAAAAATAGACAACTTTGTAGGTATTGTTTCTTAATTCACCAGCTTTGTCTTCTCTTCATAGTTAAATTTACCTGCCATTATATATTCAATTATAGTTGTGGTTTTTACCATCTGAATTGATTATATATTTTTAATGTTTTTATAGTTAATCACTAAGAAACAATAAAAATAACCTTATTGCTTTATTATATTTAGAACTAACATTTTTATTTTAAGGGTATTAATGCACAATACATTGTTATTAATAAGAGAGAATTCAGAAATTAATATATATAGTAAATGGATTAGAAACTATTGTAAAAACCTAAGGTTAGTATATATAGTAACATAGCAGATTTAAAAAGGAGGTTTCATATTGATGTTCAGGTAATTTAATATAAAATTAGTCAGGAGAGCAATGGCTGGATATCTCACATTTATGTATCATCCTGTATATGAAAAAGTTTGCAGGTTTGGTTCCTAGTCAGGTCACATACCTAGGTTGTAGATTCAATCCCCAGACAGGAAGCATACAGAAGGCAACTGAACAATGTTTTCTTTCTTCTTTCTTTTCTTTCTTTCTTTCTGTCTTCTTTTCTCCCTTCCTCCCTTCCTTCTTCTCTTCCTCCCTTCCTCTCTCTCCCTCCCTACCTCTCTCTCTCATTCTCTCCCTTTTCATTCTAAAATCAATAAACATTATCTGTAGGTGAAGATTTAAAAAATGTAATCAGGAGAAAATTAGAAAAGGTGAAATAATAGAATAAAAATTTTTGATTAATGGGAAAAAGAATAATGCAAATAAAATTTGAAAACATCTAAATCAAGTTCAATACTCAGGCCATTGGTAATATATAATGTAGTCCTATTAAAATATAGATAACTATTGAAAATCTAAATGATTAATTTTTGTCAAACAAATATTGAAACATTCTTATTCAACACAGGTAAGATATATACTGTTTTCAAACAGATAGCATATTAGCCACTTTTGGGAATTCCCCCTCATGATGATATAATTTTTAATGTATTTCTTTAACTTTATTTACTTCTTCCTCCATTTTTCCAAACTATCTTTCTTAATATTTTGACATATTGAAGGTAAACCAGGAATTATATGCCTTTTGAAAATGGAATTTCATAATATAGTTAATTAATTTCTATAAAACTTTCTGTTATACCAAAAATTAATTATGAAATTCAAGCTTTTGTCTCTATTTAGTGAGCTTATTTTTCCTCTTTCATTTCTATTTTGTTTACTGAAAAATAATGAGGAATTGTTGCTTTAATTATAGAAAGATATTTATTTTATGATCTCCTGCTTTTGTTGTCAATGTCTTTGGAATGTTTACAAAATTTTACTCCAATAATTATATAAATATTATATTCATAGTTACTGGAAAAATAAACACTACCCATATAATTTTGGGGAATAAGGTCAAGGTTTTAATTAATCACTATTAACTGATACAATGATTTAATTACTTGGAATATCACTCTCCCAAAGAGGATATTTTAAAAAGAGAATATATCAGAAGAAGTTCAACATACATATATTTATTATGCCTATCAAAATGTGATCAACAAAGTAAGAGTAAACACTGGAGTTAAAAATAGTAACTGGAAACAAAATTTGGTATTTATTTCCCTATATTTGTGATACTGTTACCAAACAACAAGTGGGGTTCAATACCCCACCACCTAATAGGCAAACTCTGGAAGTAAAGGTATGATGAAAAAAGAAGGGGTTGTTCATTCAAAAGTTACGCAATTTTGGTAGAATGAAGGACTCTGCCTCAAAGCCCATTCCCTCTAAAATACTCAGAGACAGTTAACCCAGCCACCTTCTGTGAGGCCAGACAATTCTAGGCTGCACACCTGAGTCCCTTCTCTCATTTCAAATGCTGTTCTTTCCACATGCAGGCAGCTGCAGCCTGATCATCCAGGTGGCTTTAGCTAGTTCCCAGTCAGTCGAGTTCAGGTGTCTTTCTGGAGCGCACAGGCTCCCTGGAGTCCTTCTTGTTGTGGGCTGCCCTTTTCTCTGCTCCCTCCTCCCGCACAGCAGCACCTGCGCCCTGGCCCTCTGGCCAGCGCTCCAGTGCATCCTAGGGGTGCCTGTACCCCTGCACCCCTGGGCTCTGAGGAGTAAGACTGCGGTGCAGCCCCAGTCACCTGCACAGCTGCCAATTCTCCTGCCAGACCGCGTGATCTCCAGGACCCACCACCATGGAACTCTCAGGCCCCTGACTTGGCAAGCAAAGGGAGAGAAAAGGATGCAGAAGACCAAAAGGTGGTGTCTCCACGCACCCTCTGTTTACAAGTCCAGCCCCCAAATCCCAACTGCAGCACAAGTGTCCATATTCCCAGGCAATCAATCCAGGCTAATGGGGATCATGCTTACCAGCCTGTGTAGTATCACTGTCCTTCCTCCTGCCTCCCTGACCTGGAAGGGGGAAGCAGGGCTTCCAGCCTATAGGCATCTGGCATCACAGACAGGTGTGTGTCTAGTATCACCCAGGGGCAAGGGAATCTGTCCTGTGCTAGAGGCAGCTTCCCTGCCCCCGACTCCTGAGAGTGCGGACTCCTGTGCCACCTTCCTTCTCCCTCTCCCTCTCCTCCACCCTTACCACTCCTCAGGTTCCCCCGGTAACAATACTTTTATTTTTTAATCAAATGTCTTTCCTATTAAAGACTGCATTATGATTTCGCATTTATTATATTTTCCTAGAAACTTCACTATAAACAATGAATATACAGTATATGTTATAGCTTGCATTATAGTAAGTTCCATTGACATCTCTTTCTGAAATAGAAAAGACATTTTACATGTAAAATGTGAATTTTGAGAGTTAGGATAATATTTTTCATAAACCCATGTTATTATAGATGTATTCTGGGCAATTTATTTAAAGAACTAGTGAACAATTATGTGTCATGATTCTGATGCCTTCCCTCTCCATGTACTTTCTATATATACAGTCCTGATGTACCTTTCAGTTTTTATTAAACACCTTCTCTGGTCTTCAATAAAAAGTTGGATTCTGACCTTAATCCAGAGTTTATATTCCAGGGAGTTTTACACAGATGTTTGTTGAAGCAGGAGGGAACCACTTGCCACACTAGACAAGCGTAGATTAGTATGTATCCTTAAGGCAAATCTCTTCTCTCACCTGCCTGGAGCCAGTGTAATTCTAGTGCCTTAGTGTTACCAAATAACCTACATTTCATTTTCAGGTTTATGAACCACTTCAGGATGGGGGAGAATATCTTTAATGCTTACAGCTGATGGAAGTTGAAATAGATAAACCAATTTTTCAAGGAAAAAATCCAATATTTCTGACACAGTAAACAATTATTCTCACCCAGGAATCGTATGAGGCTGAAATTCAGAAAATCCTTTAAAATAAAAAGAACTTGTGACCAGTATGTACAATGATGATCATCTAATACCAGTAATAATATGACCTAGACAAAACTGAAAAATTGAAGCAAAAGGTATCTTTAAAGTATTAGGTATTTGTTTTATTATATGCCAAACAAATGTGTCCATTGGTAAATATACAACATTCTATGCATAAGTTAAGTCTTATAAGAAAAATACAAATTATTAAATTATCAGATGGTTTCTTGCTAAAGTCAAAGTTAAGGGAATAAATGAAGTGAACTATATTTAATAATCAGTGATAATTTTCCCTTTAAGAAAATTTTTTTTATTGTTGTTTTATTACAGCTGTCTCAATCTATAAACTGCTTTGGATAGTATGGGCATTGTAATGATGTTACATCTTCTAATCTGTGAACATAGTATATACTTCCATTTATTTTTATCTTCCTTAATTTCTTTCTTCATTATTCTGTAGTTTCCTGAGTACAGGTTTTTACTGTTCATAGTTAATATTATTCCCAGATATTTTATTTTTTCTTTTTGCTATAGTAAATGAGATATTTTCCTACCTTCTGTGTCTGATATTTCATTGTTGGTGTACAAAATGCCTTTGATTTTTGAATATTGACTTTTATCCCTCTGTTTGCAAAATTGAATTAATAGGTTGAAGAACTTTTTGGTGAAGCCCGTGGGGTTTTCTATGTACCCTATTATGTCATATGCAAATAATGATAGTTTTACTTCCTCCTTTCCAATTTGGGTGACTTTTCTTTCTTTTTCTTGTCTGATCACTGTGGCTAAAACTTCCAAAACCATGTTGAATAAAAGCTGTGAAAGTGGACACCATTATCTTGTTCCTGATCTTAGAAGGGAAGCTTTTAGTTTTACCCTTTGAGTATGATGTTGTCTGCAGGTTTCTCATATATGGCCGTTATTATGTTGAGGCATGCTCCCTCTATTCCCACTTTGCTGAGTGCTTTTTTATCATAAGTGAGTGCTGTACTCTATCAAATGTTTTTTTAGCATCTATTGATTGATCATATGGTTTTTGTCTTTCATTTTATTTATGTTATGTAATATATTTATTAATTTGTCAGTAATATTGGCCAGTGGTTTTCTTTCTTTGTTGCTCCTTTACCTGGTTGTGGAATTAGGATATTACAAGTCTTGCAAAATGGGTTTTGGGAGTCTTCCCTATTCTTGAATTTTTTGGAATATTTTGAGAAGGAAAGGAGTTAGCTGTTCCCTAAGCGTTTGGTAAAATTTGCCTGTGTAGCCATCTCCTCCAGGGCTTATGTGTGCCAGGAGTTTTTAATTTAATTACTTCATTTTTACTAGTTGTTATTGGTTTATTCAGGCTTTCTGCTTCCTCTTAATTCCGTTTTGGAAGATTGTATGTTTCCAGAAATTTGCTGATTTCACCTAGATTGTCAAATTTCTTGGCATATAGTTGTAGTAACTTCTTACAATCCTTTGCATTTCTTGATATCAGCTGTGTTTTCTCATCTTTTGTGTCTGGTTTTATTTTATTCCTTGAAAAGTATGGTTAAAGCCTTGTTGATTTTATTTATCTTTTCAGAGAACCAGCCACTGAATTTATTGATTTTTTGAATCATTTTGCTCTGATCTTGATTATTTTTTTCCCTTCCACTCACTCTGGGCTCTGTTGTTGTTCCTCTAGTTCTTGTAGATGGAGGGTAAAGTTGTTTTTTTGAAATTTTCTATCTTTTTTTAGGTAAGTCTGTATTGCCATGAACATCCCTCTCAAGACTGTTACCGCTATGTCCCATAGGTTTTGGGCTGTTGTGTGTTCATTTTCATTTGTTTCCAGAATTTTTTTGATTTCTTCCTTGATCCGATTGTTAACCCATTCATTATTTAATTAGCATGTTATTCAGTCTCCATGAATTTGAATGTTTTGGGATTTTTCCTTGAGGTTGGTTTCTAGTTTCAAACCATTGTGATCTGAAAAAAATGCTTGATATGATTTAAATTTTCTTGAACTTGTTGAGGCTTGTTTCCTCTCCTACCATGTGGTCAATTTTTGATAATGTTCTATGTATACTTGAAAAAAGTGTGTATTTTTCCTCTTTGGGGTGGAAGGTTCTGTATATATCAATTAAGTCCATTAGATCTAGAATGTTGTTCAATGCCACAATATCCTTTTGTTTTTGTCTGGAAGATCTATCCATTGTTGACAGTGGGGTGTTAATGTCTCCTACTATGAATGTTGCTGTCAATATCTTACTTGAAGCCCTCCAAGATTTTCCTTATACATCTGGATGATCTTATATTGTGTGCATATATATTTACATCAAATTCTTATTGATAGATTGTTCATTTAAGTATTATGAAGTGTTCTTTTTCTCTTTTTATGACCTTTGTTTTGAAATCTATTTTGGCTGATACAAGTATTACTACCCAGGCATTTTATTTTTATGTGTGTTGACTTCTAATTCTTTTTCTTTCTCTTTACTTTAAGTCTGTGTAGATCTTTTGTTCCAAGGTGGTTCCCTAGTAGACAGCATATATGTGAATCATATTTTTTATCTATTCAGCTACCCTATGACTTTCATTGGATTATTTAATCCACTTACATTTAAGGTTATTATTGATAGGTAGTTATTCATTGCCATTACCCCTTTGTACCTGTGTTCATTACCCCCCTACCTTCCTCTCTCAGTCTCTCTCTGTCTTTCTCTCTCTCTCATCCTCCCTCTAAAAGCAGTCCCTTTAGCATGTATTTCAGTGCTGGTTTTGTTAAAGTATTCTTTTAGCTTTTATTTTTGTCTGGGAAACCCCTTTCTTCACCTTCCATTTTAAATGAGAGTCTTGATGGGTAGAGCAGTGTTGGTTGCAGGCCTTTGATTTTTATTACTTACTTTTTGCCATTCCTTTCTGGCTTTTATTGTTTCTGTTGATAAATAAACTGGAAACCTTATTGGAGCACCCTTGTATGTTACTAGCTGTTTATCCCTTCCTGCCTTTAAGATTCTCTTTGTCTTTGAGCTTTGTCACTTTACTGATGACATATCTTAAGGTGGGCCTCTTTGGATTCATCTTGATGGGTACTCTCTGTGCTTCTTGAGCTTGCATGATTTTCTTCTTATCAAGTAGTAAAGTTTTCTGTCATTTTTCAAACAGGTTTTCTATTCCTTGCTCCTCTTCTCCCAGTATCTCTATGATGTGAATATTATCATGCTTCATGTTTTCTTACACTCCCTTAACCTCTCCTTTTTCTTTTTGAGTCTTCATTTTGTTGCTCTGAGAATTTTTTACTACTTTGTTCTCTGGCTTGCTGATTTGGTCCTTTGCTTTATCTAGTCTACTTTAATTCCTTCTACTATGTTTTTCATTTCAGAAATTGTATTCTTTATTTTTATCTGGGCATATTGATAGTTTCTATATCCTTTTTCATGCTGCTGTAATTCACAGTAAGTTCTTTCTAACTTCCACGGAGTTCTTTGTAGTTCTCACTGAGCTCATTGAGCTTCTTTATAACCATTATTTTGAACTTAATGTTTGATAGTTTACTTATCTTTATTTCATTTAGCACTCTTTCTTGGGATTCCTCTTCCTTTAGATTGGTGATTGTTTCTTTGTCTCCCCATTTTTGTCACTCTTTTTTTATGTTTCTGCTTCTTATGTTGATATTCTTTGACTCTCTGTCTTCTTGGTATGACCTTGTAGGAGACATGTGAAATTCATTGGTTCAATCTTCTTGATCTCCTGTACTTGATGCTCTGGAGATGCCTTTTATTCCTGTATGTGAGCTATCTGGTTGTTGTTTGGTTGTTCTATTAGCTTCTTATCTTCAACTGACTGAGGGTCACTCTTGTATACTGTTGTACAGGTGCTGCCAGAACAAAACCAAAGAGCCCACCAAAAAAAATTCACAACTGAAAAAATAATCCCCACTCACAGTCATACTATCAACAGTAAATGAGCCAATATTAATGTATTAATAAAGGTATAAAGGACATTATTAGAAAGAAAGATAAATATGAGTACACTAATTGAAATAATGATTTTTGAGAGGATAGAGGGAAGAGTAATAAGAGTAGCAAATAGGGACAAGGTGATGAGAAAAAGATTGTAAAAGTTACATCATAAACAAAGGAAGAATGTGAAATGAAGTGAAGTCTATAGTGTGTGTGTGTGTGTGTGTGTGTGTATAAAGAGAGAGAGAGAGAGAGAGAGAGAGAGAGAGAGAGAGAGAGAGAGAGAGAGAATAGGAGCCAAATTGAAATTAAAATTTTCCCTGGCTAGTGGCCAGGGCACATAATGAGGTTTCAAGCCAGGTCTCCAGCCAGGTAGCTAAAGGCAGGTGAAAGGCAACCATACATTGATGTCTCTCTCCCTCTCTGCCTCTCTTTCTTCCCCTCTCTCTAAAAATAATAAATAAAACCTTTAAAAAATATCACACCACTATTGACAACCAATGAGCAAAGATTAATATAGGTGGTATGAGATTAGGAGGGGGGAAAGAAAGAAAGAAAAGCTTAACAGGTGTGTAGAGGAAAAGGAAGTGATTTTGAGATGGTGGAGAAGGAATACTAAAAGTGAGGAATAAAAATCAGGCTAATATACAGCCCTGGCTGGTGCACAGTGGATAAGGCATCGGCCTGCAAACCCAGAGGTTGCTGGTTCGATTCCCAGCCAGGACACATAACCAGGTTGCAAGCCAGGTCTCCAGCCAGGTCTGTAGCTGGAGGCAGGTAAAAGGCAACCATACATTGATGTTTCTCTCCCTCTCTGCCTCTCTCCCTGCCATTATTTGTAAAAATAATAAATAAAATCTAAAAAAACAAATCAAGCTAATATAGAGAAAAATTCATACTTAAAATAGACAATGAAGGGAAGGTAAAAGGCAAAATAGAGTAGGAGAGGGGGACAGTAAAATTTGGGATTTGAAATATGAAAATAGCGATGATCTAGGAATAGAAGAAATGCAAAAATAACCACCATATCTACAACCAAATATTGATCAAGGCTAGAGAAAGAATAAGTGTATCTTAAGAATGGGAAAAATAATTTTAGGTGACTGATAAGAAAAATGATCTTGAGAAGTTGGAGAGGGGAGAAATAGTAAGAATGCAGAATAGAAACAAGTCATAGCAAGAGAGAAAATAGAATTTTAAATGAAAAGAAGAAGAGGAGTAAGAAGGTAAAATGGAGTAAGGGAAGGAAAGAGAAAAATATGTGATTTGAAATAAACAATAATATAAAAACTAGTTACTTAATATACACAACATGAAGAACAAGAAATGAATGTTTAAAAGTTATGCAGGAGAGAAAATAATTCAAATTATTAAGAGGACCACAGTGGAATTCATCTCAATAGTATCTAGTGTTTACCACTTTCTTCTTTTTCTGGATCTGCCAATTGTGATATCAGACGATGTCCCAGTCTGGCTATAGACAGCCTGTTTGAGACTATCAGCAATCCATAATTGTGGCTCTCTCCTTCAGTTGTTAAGTCAGTCTCTAATCAGCAACCAGGTTTGAGAACCACAGGGTGGTGCAGAGTAATTCCTGTGGGTGGGGCTATTGCTTCCCTTCAGGCTGATGCCACTTTTGGGGAGAATGGTTTACCTGAGCAAGATGGTTCCTATAGTGTGGGGGATGATTCAGCATGGGGATTATATCAGCTGCTCCCTCAGCTCTTTCCCCAAAGCCATCATCTCCAAACTCCAAAAGTGTCTCTCGTTTACTCTGTCCCCCATTTGCCAGAGCCCAGAATAGTGGCTATTGTGTGCATTGGCCCTTTAAGAAACTCTCTGTGTCTCCAGCTGTCTCTCTCTGACAAGCAAGAAATCCTGCTTCTTTTCACAGCTGGATGCTATCTAGGTGCCTTTCTGGCTCTGGTGCTGTAGGCTAGGAAGCCTAGCTTAGGGTTTAGACCCCACACCTCTCAGGGGGAAGGAACCCTCTGGCCACTAAAATATTTCTCTGGACCTCAGCTACTGCCTGTAAGAGCCCAACCAGCCCTCTTGAGTCTCCTCCACATTCTGTATTAGTCACCTTGGGATGAAGTTTTCTTGTGCCTTTAGTTATAAGGCTTTCCTCCATCTATTGTTCAGTTAATTATTCTGGATGATTTCTCCACAATTTAGTTCTAATCCAGATTGGTCCTGGGAGGAGGTTAGGATAGCTACTACTTACTTTTCTGCCATCTTGTATCTCCCCTCCCTTTGTTTATGCAATTATAAAACTTGAATAATTATTTAATACTTCTTATATGATCTATTTTATTATTTTTAGATTAAAATAAAAAGTATAAAGATCACTGTTTTTGTTGGTCTTTTCAAAATAATGAATACTTTAAGTGTGCCTATTCAGTTAGATATCAAATACTTTTATAGGTAGATCAGCAAAGGTGAAAAAATCTTGAAAATATAGGACAACACTAGGAAAAAATCAACATCCATAGTTTCAGCCACACCATTCAAATAGATATTGCCTTATACAAGCAGTAATAATCTGGGAAGTTTTCCAGACTCATTTATAAGGAAACAGAGCTCAATTTGAGCTATATTTTGTAGGACTCTTCATTCTTTCATTATGGCTTGAATCTTTTACGCAGGACTGTCTGTACCGTTTGTGTGGGGGCAAAGGAACCTTCATCGTGTGCATCCCTTTGTCACTTTAAATTATTATTTTGTATTGAGTATGCAGGGAATAATCCAAGCCCTTCACTGAAGATTCACACTGTGGAAATGAAAGATAGTAACTCAATATGAGAACAATGTATTTTGCTTTCTTTCAGATTAAATTAGTCAACACATGCTTGCTTCCTAGTTTCCAAATTTAGAGGGTTTCCCTGACATTTCTAGTTTATATTGTGAAACATACAACAGATATAGTAGGAAATTGAGAAATGTTTTTGTACTCATTTGAGATCACAAATAGCAACACAACTCAATCTAATTACAGCTGTAGATTATGATTTTAGGCAAAACAGAAGCTATTTATCCATGTTCCCATTCCAAGCACTTTTTATTGCAAGATGTTTTTTTTCTACTTTCTCTTTTTATTTAAATAAAATATTTTCTTTACTCTTTGATTGTAATTAGATTTGTATTGTTTGTTAATATGGGTATTAAGCTTTGTCTTTCCTGGTTTGAAGACTGCCTATTCTAACATATTCTCGCACTATAGTTTGTAGTTTGTATACTTATTTAATATTTTATCACCATTTTAATAACATTCCCTATATTTTAGACCAGTGAAAAAGAAGTACAGTGGCAAATAAGTGTGCTTCTCATTGAGTCTGGTTATATCCATATCTTTCAGAATAGTGTTAAAGTCCTAAAAGCTAAGAGCAAAACAACTTACATTTGAAGCCAAATGTCATTCATTCTTTTCATTATACATTTATATATATTATCTCTTTAAAATAACTTTTTATTCTGTAGTATCAGATACTGTGCTAAGTGGTCTTATTTTATCTCATTGAATTTTCAGAAACATTTATTTTACATATGAATATAAAAAAGAAATATATCTTGAAATTATTTTAATTATATTTGAATTAGGTACTATACAACACACATTTTCAAAAATATTATGTCAATGTATAATATTTAAAATAGGTAATTTTATATAATTTTTACTAATTCAATAGCAATGACTTAAATCATGAGGACCCTATCCCATTTCTTATTTATCACACTGAAAACTTGTTGGCATGCAATATTATTTAGTAATACATATTAATTATTTGAGTAATAATACAAATCAAATAATTAATATAATTAGCAATCTTCGGGTAACTCTAAAAAAGCCATGTTAGTGTTCCTGAATAAAATATGTGATAGTTTCAAATAAAAAGTTAGCCTAACATAAAAAAATATAGCTAAAAAATCATGCCTTGAGGGAGGATTGACCCTTTCTTATTTTTTTAATGCCCCCATTAAACCTGATAATTTTGTTGTTCTAAATTCAGCTGTGTCTGAAATTAATATTGCTACTCCAGCATCTTTTGATTAGTTTTAGTATAGTGTATCTATTTGTGGAAAACTTTTAAAAATCTTTGATGAAAGATATCAAAGATCATCTAAATAAAGGGGGTCATTTTATGTTCATAGATATCAAAAACATTTTTAAATGGCAATTATTTCTAAAATGATTTCTAATTCTAAAACAACTCCAATAAAAATTCAAACAAGCTATATTATAGATATCTATAAAAACTAATTCTAAAGTTTATATGGAAAAGCAATAGCCTCAGATAACAAAGAAAATGCTGGTGAAGAACAATGTTTGAGGACAAACATGACCCTACTTCCAGACTTATGATAAATCTATTATAATCAAGGCATTGTAGTATTAGCAAAAGAACAGACATATCAATTAATGGAACAACAGTTAGCACATAAATGAAATAAAAATATAGTAAACTGATCTTTGACAAAAGGAGTAAAGGCAATTCAATGGAAAAATGACAACCTTTCAACAAATAGTTAAAAAAAAATAGACATCATATGCCAAAATATCAACCTAGAGACAGATAACCAATTTTTCACAAAAAAATAACCCATAATACATCTTAAACCAAATATAAAACAATAATAGAAAATGCCTATTAAAAAACCTATTGAAAACTTCTGATTTTTGGTTTGGTGATGTGTTTTTAGATACAAAACAAAGTAACAAATTATGGAAAAATAACTGATTTGAAAGTTTATTGCTAAGGGAAAGATAAGACTGAAAATCTTACATAATATGTGAATCCTATTACGTGACATTCTGGAAAAAGCAAATCTATAGAGATAGTAAAAAAAAAAAAAAAAAAAAAAATCAGTGGTTACCAGAGGTTTAGGAGACATAAATAGAAGTAAGAGAAGTCCAGGGATTGATAAGGCAATGAAAATATTTGGTATAGCACTGAATAATACATACATAATATTATGTATTTGACAAAACCCTGCTACTTTACATTACAAAAGTAAACTGTAATGTATGCAAATATTTAAAAATCATTTAGGGGACAGTAGGAAGAAGTGTGAACTGTGACAGAAGAATTAACTATTATAACTGTATAAGACAACCTTGGTAAAGGGGCTGGGGGGAAAATATGCTGATCTAAGTTACTTAGAAATGGGTGGGGTCCATAAGGCCAAATGCAAAGGAACTACACACAGTACAGTGGTGTAGTTATAAAAAGGGTTACTTTTGGAAATATGAGTTAATGATGTGGGTACTGATATAGTATAGATAGCTACTTGATTTGAACAATGAAGTATGAATGACAGATGGTGAGAACCTTATTTCTCACTAATGGCTTTATAGTTACAGATGAGTAAAAAGTTAGAATGATCTATGGGCAATAGAATAGAGTTGAAGACATCAGAAAGAATTCATGAGTAGTTTTTATATTTACCTAAAACATTTATAGTTATGTACTATAGTTATGTGTTAGTACAGACAAACATATCTTTCCTTAATGTCAGAAGAGAGAGCCTAGAAGAAATGATATTCCAGTATAACAACACAACTAGCTTTCAATTCTTGCCATTCTCCCATAAAAGAAGCCTGTGCTGCTTAGAGAAATTATTGATTCTGTCTGGGTCTGGGGCAAGATGTAAAAAAAAAAAAAGATAAGCCTGGTCCATTTTAAAGTGCAAAACACACACACACTGGGACAGCTCAAGACATGGTTCCTTCTGACACCTGTGATAGGAGGCTGGCCAGAAGGCTGCTGGGCCAGAAGGAATGTGTATTGTTTTGAAAATTGATTATAACTTCCTCCTTATCAACTATTGGGAATGGCTTCCTGACCTGTGACTGCTTCTTGACATTTTCCTTACACTGAGGTAACATAATTTAGGTCACATGTAGGACATGTGCCTCCTTTATCTGGGACACCTTGAAAGAAGTCTCAGGCACAGGTGTATGTGGCCTTACTTGCCCACCTACTGCAGGCTACTGCCCTTGGAGAAATAAAGACAATATCTATTCCACCCAGTACTCCTTGTGGATATTTTGGCTTGTTTGAATGGACAATTGAGATTCCCAAGGTTGACCTCCTGCATTACAATTGGCATAGTCATGGGCAGGATTCAGATATCCTGGAAAATCCCTGGGTTGAGCCAACTATGAATGACAACAAGTAGGTGGGGAACAGCAGGGGAAATCCCAGGGTAGTGCACCAAAACAGGAGGGGTGCTCCGGATGTTCCTGTGGGCCTGGCAGAGGACCTATGCAGGGAAAAGAAAGATGCAGCAGAAACAAAATTAAGGCAATTAAGAGGGTGAACTAAAGTTAGAGAAAAAAATGAGGAGTTAAGCCCTTCTTGAAACTTGGTCTTTGCTTTAAATTTTGTTCTTGTTTCCCTTTGGGCCAAGGGTGTGGTAAATGGGAAGCATAATTAAAGGCTTCTAGAAGGAGCACAGGTAAATTTTTTTTTAAGTTAATAAGAAATTTTAGAGACTGTCTCTGAACTAAAGGCTTCTGCAGCTAATAAATGCCAATATCCAATTCCTCCCCACCTCTTTGACTCCAAAACTAGTTTGTCTTTGAAATGCGAATACCTGGTTTCAATTTCTTTATATGCATTCTCTTAATCTGAACCATTTCTTAATATGCACATTTTTAGAATGTAAGTCTTATCAAAACGATTGAAAAGAAAAACTTTAGCTGCATCAAATCAGCTAAAATTTTGATTAAATGTATTGGATATATAAATATTTGGAAATGCTAAAATACTGATTGCTAGACAAGTCTTGGGCTCACCAAATTTTTTTTTTTTTTTTTTTTTCCAGAGAGGCTGTGGAGTGCATTTGGAGCTGTTAGTGTCTTGTTCTAAGTGTCTTTGTTAAAGGTGTGTCCCTTACCAATAAAAGATCTATGTTTCTACAGGTTATAAAATGTGTTCATAAAAGCCAATCTAGAGAACATTTGCCAAACTAGACAAATTTCAGGAATTAAATAAAATAATATTGTACTTTTAATCAACTTCAAAATAAATATCAACTTGTCCACAATGATATAAATGATTGGATAAGTTTTTTTTTTTTTTTTTAATTTTATTGTTGTTGTATTACATCCATCCCCTTTTTGCTCCCCTCTGTCCCCCTCCCCACCCACCCATTCCCCCCAAAGTCAATCCCACCTGTTGTCCATGTCCATGGTTCCTTTATACTAGGTTCTTATCTAAGCTGCTCCCCTTTCTTGCCTCTGCCTCCCCCCTCCCTCCAACCCCTTTCCCCCGACCACTGAAGGCCTATTCCTTGTATTCATATACTTGGTTCTGTTTTGCTTATTGTTAGGATAAGTTATTTTTAATGAAATGAGAGACTAGTCTTCCATGAATTAGAGTTTTAAATAACTTAGTAAATACTCTGTCCTTAAATTCAAATGAACCTATGCACCTCATGTTCATAGCAATACTATTTACAATAGCCAAGTCTTTGAAACAGCCTGAGTGCCCATCACTGGATGAAATGGATCAAATGCTGTGGTACATTTACTCAATGGAATGCTATACATTGGAAAGAAAGAAGGAACTCCTACCTTTAATGACAGCATGGGTGGAACTAGAGAGTATTTTGCTTAGTGAACTAAGCCAGGCAGTGAAAGACAAATACCACATGATCTCACCTAATACAGGAAACTAATGAACAATACAAAGAAATGAGCAAAATAGAACCAGAAGCATGGAAACAAGGACGGGACTTTCGGTGTGCAGAGGGGAGGGGGAAGGGCCAGAAAGGGGGAGAAAAGAGGAAGGGTTTAATTAAGGAACCAGTATAGACAAGAAGGTGGGGATTGACTATGGGAGAGGTGGTGGCGTATGTGGGCAAGGGAGAGCAATAGAAAGAAAATGGTACCCCTGTAATACAACAATAACAAATTAGCAAAAATATATAATAAAACAATACCCCTCCAAAAAGAAAAAAAAAAAAAAAAAGTATAGAGGCATAATTCCACAGTGTGAATAGTGACTCCATTTCAAAGACTAATGTATGGAAATTAAGGAGAAAAAAGAATGTTATGGTGGAGAAAACTGGCAAACACTGTCTCAGCTAGTTGATGAAGATTAACATCAACAGAGTATCATGTTGATAGTTTAGGTCTTTCATGTGTGTAGCTGGTGGTAGATATTAGGAACTCAATACTACCTTGTCAACATTTTTATAAATTTAAATCTGTTCTAACAAAAGTCTACATAATAAAAAGCCATTTGAATATCATTTTAATATCTCAAAAGGGATGACAGCATGTATAAAATAGATTTTCCTCCAAGAGGTAGCAAACCAATAAAGGTAATGTGTAAATAAACAAATATCCAACATCCTACTTAAAAAAAAAAACAGTTGGAAAAATTAAAGTCTCCTTTAATATTTTTTGCACAGAAACATAATTGAATACTATTGTGTAGTTTATTAGCATAGAAAAGCTCTCTGACAGTGGTAACTAACCCAAACCATTTAGCATCTAAAAATACTGTCCAGATAAGTAAGTTTTTCTAATATGTTCTTCAGTTTTGCATGTATAAATCTATTTATAGTAACCCAGAAATGTGAAAAATTACATGGCTTAATTCAGAATCACCCAAGTTGCTAATATTTTATAGATGAAAAAATAAAGCTATTGTGCCTCTAGATTTGCACAACAGCCAAGAAACCTAGTCAATGAGTGGTCAGACAGTAAAATGATGACATTATTTTCCCATTTTATTTTTTCATGTCAGAATGTTCCAAAATATAAATTATATCAGAACATAGAATGAATGTTGTTTAAGTAAATATTGTGATTGTTGACTCATTGACTGAGCAAACTGAGTGAGAATAATTTTCTTTAAGCTGTCTTGTTAGAGAAAAGCAAAATAAAATATTTAAAATTTGTTTTGCAAGACACCTGAACTGAGTGCAATGGCAAAGGAAATGTGCACAATCAGATGTGAATATCTAGAGAAAGAAACAAAGCATTTAAATCTTTAAATGATTTCAGAGCTTGATTAACCCCTCAAAAAATAATTTCAACCCCTGCCCTTTTCTTTTAGTTGAAACACAGATACACATATGCACAAAGACAAATGTATACTCATGTTAAATGAGAATAACTGATTTGAAGATGCAGAGTTTATTTTTATAAATCTGTATAAAATATATTTATGAAACATTATTTAGATCATCCCATCTGTATTCTGAAGAAAGGTACAATAATACATATAAACAGTATTTTTAATGTTTTGAAGCAACTGACAAATGCATGGGAAAGTACACTTATGTTTTTACTCAAAACCACAGGTGCTTCATAGCAATCATAGCTCCTGTTTAATTAAGTTTATAAAGGCTGCAAATAAGTGGAAATATTCTAAGTAGTAGAGATTCATTGTGGATAATTAAATTTTTAAAATATGCAAGAATGAAAAGAAAATTTCTTATCCTTAACAACCTTAAAGAAAAGATCACTTATTTCATAAACATCTTCATTCTGCTAACTAGTAGAATGTTATAAAATATAAGTAGCTGGTCTAAAAGGCAGTTCCATTTTGAGCGTTTTTTAGGATAATCTATACTATTTTTCACATTGGCTGCACCAGTTTGCATTCCTACCAGCATGACACTACAGTTCCATGCTGGTAGGAGTTTTCTCCACATTTTGGCCAGCATTTGTTTGTTGTTGACTTATTGAGGGCAGCCATTCTGACAGGTATGAGGTGACTAGTCACTGTGGTTTTAATTTGCATCTCTCTGATGGCTAGTGATGTTGAGCACTTCTTCATATGTGTATGGGCCTTTTGTATGTTCTCTTTGGGGAAGTTTCTGTTCACATCCTGTGTCCATTTTTAAATAGGATTATTTGTCTTCCTGGTGCTAAGTTGTATTTGCTTTTTTTGTATCTTTTTAGAAATTAAATGCTTATCAGATGTATCATTGGCAAATATATTCCCCCATACAATTGGTCCCCTTTTCATCTTGCTGAAGGTTTCTTTAGCTGTGCAGAAGATTTTTTAATTTGATGGTGTCCCATTCATTTTTTCTCCTTTGTTTTCCTTGCCCTAAGATATACATGGGCAAAAAAAAAAAAAAAAAAAAAAAAAAAAAAAAAAAAAAAAAAAAATACTGTTATATGAGATATCTGAGATTTTACTGCATATGTTTTCTTCTGAGATTTTTATGGTTTCAAGACTTAATGTAAATCTTCTATCCATTTTGAGTTTTTTCTTGTATATGGTTTAAGTTGGTGGTTTAGTTTTATTTTTTGCATTTACCAGTCCAGTTTTTCAAATAGCATTTATTGAAGGGCCTGTCTTTTTTCCGTTGTACACTCTGGCCTTGGTCAAATATTAATTGACCACAATTATGTGTGCTTATTTCTGGGTTCTCTATTCTGTTTGATTTATCTTTATGCTTGTTGATCTGCCACTACTGGGTTGTTATGATTACAGTGGTCTTACACTATTCTAATTCTGGGACTATATGATAAGAATTCCGAAACACCAATACAAAAAATGTATATGCCACTATGTCTATAGAAGCATAATTTATAATAGTCAAATCCTGGAAATAGTCTAAATTCCCATCTGTAGACGAATGGATAAAAATAGTTGTGTTACATTTACACTATGTTAGTACTATACAGCAGTGAAAATGAAAGAACTCTTACCTTTAGTTATAGCATAGATGCACTTGGAGAATATTATGCTAAATAAAATAAACCAGTCAGTAAAAAAATAAATGCCACATTATCTCACATATATGTGGATTCTAATGAAGAAAATAAACTAATAAATTAAATAGAAACAGAAGTACAGATGCATGGAACAGACTGATTGCTGTCAGAGTGATGCAAAGAGATGTAAGTCACTGGGGGGAAGTAGGAGAGGCCATGGTAGGAATTTGACCAGGCAATGGAAAGCAGTCAGGATGGGATTGGCTGAGAAGCTGGTGCCTCCACAGCCAATGTAAATAAAAAGAGGGCGGGCTCTTGAGCTCCAGAGCTTCTCTGCCTCCTGAGCAGGCTCTGGCTCTCAAGCACTCGGCTGAAGATGCCTGGATGATGGTGCTGCAGCTGCCTGCACTTCCCAGCAGAGGCATTTTGGATGGGAAGGAGCTCGGAGCACAGCCTAGGATGGGGCTGAGCTGGCAGAGGGCGGCGGGTTTATTCTCTGGGTGTTCTAGAGGGGACAGGTCTGAGACAGAAGGCGGCCATTCTTCCAGAGTTGTGTTGCATTTGTGTATTAGGTTGGTTTAGTTTGTAAACTAACCGTACAGAAACTAACAGGGAAATGATAGGAGATTTCAGATGTTGGAGTTAAACCTTAATTGATAGGCTTCAGTAATTAAAGCTGTGACTTGATAGGCCTAAGTGACTGCTTTTGTATAAAGACTCCTTTCCTTGGTCACCAAACCTTTGCTTGATCCCAACTTACTGTTCAACAACAGGAGGGGAAGTAGAGACTGGAAGAAAGATTGTGAAGGGATTAGCGAAAGAATATTGATATATAATCCATGGACAGGAACACAATATGGGGATTAACTGAGGGAAGGGAGGTGGTGGGGCTGAGTGGAGACAGCAAAGGGACAACGGTAATAGCATAAAATTTTTTTTATATATAAGCAGCAAAGACCTTAGAAGCAAATGTGCATATTGTTCCATGAATTACCTAAAACAGAAATGTCCACATAATGGGTTTGTGGCCTAATCATAATTGATGATATTAAATAGCATTTTAGTTTTTTAATTGAGTAAAAACTTCACCTAACATTTTTATGAGCAAATTTTCATGAACAAAGTTAATGTTTTTATTTATTAAATATATGAGTATGTTCTAGAAGTTCAATTTTAACAACAAAAAAGATCAACTTCATTTATTTTGTTAATTTGTTTTTAAATTTTATTCACCAAACATGAAAGACATTGTAGACATTTCATACTTCATATATATTAGACATGAAATATTGTTTGTTTTTTTTAACATTTGCTTTAAAGTTTTGTTAGGTTGGACCAGAGCAGCTTTTAGTCTGGGACCAATTTCCCCTTATTACTGAGACAACAACATACTGAGTATTTTAACCAATACCTCTGTTGCTTGTTCATTTCTGGTGAGTCTTTTCCTAGGTTTAGGATTATCTTCATTGAATTACCTGGTCAGTGTTTAGCAAAGACTCAAGGAAACCCTCAGCAGATGTCTGGGACTGTTTTCCCATGTAACAGTATTTACAAATTATAAAAGCACCACCCCAGTCATTTAGTTATGTATATTAACAAAAAATAGCCACAATTTGCTGCCAACCTTTTCAAATACTGCAACCTTTACTATAAAAGGTGCATTTTCCCCTCATCAAACCTAAGTAACATGTTTTAATGGATTGAGTCCAAAGGCAGAAAGATTTCAGGTATTTTCCATTAAGCTAGACATTTTATTTTTAATCACAAACATGTAAAAGAATTTCACTCATTATTATGGAAGAAAAATATATTTTTAATCTATTAGTTTTGTCAACATAATACTCATTGTTTTTAATGAATTCATTAATAAGTATTTTTACATATGTTTTCATTTCTAATATGTAGTTACTAATACCTATAAACTAAATAAACAGCATCTCTTTAGGTTTCCAAATATTTAAAGAGGTTAAATATTTCTATGTCAAGATTTTGGGATTTGTTGATTTCATTTCCTTAGATTAATAATAGTGTTACTCATTTGAAACCAACTAATGGCAATGATTTTATGTATGCTTCTTTTGTGTTCAGTGTAAATGTATTAATTATTAGGCTAAAATAAAAGTTTAAGCTGAAAATTGTGTTAGCACCAATATTTTAAGATATTTGCCCATTCTTCGAGTGATTCAACAAGAAGTCTGAACTTTTTGTAAGACAGAAACATTTGTATAATTTTTCTTTTTGTTTGTTAATTTTTAAATGATTTTATTTATTATTTTTAGAGAGTGGAGAAGGGAGAGAGGCAAAGAGGGAGAGAGAGATCAATGTATGGTTGCCTTTCACCTGCCTCCAACTATGGACCTGGCTGGAGACCTGGTTTGCAACCTGGTTGTTGTGCCCTGGCTGGGAATCAAACCAGCAACCTTTGGATTCACAGGCTGGTGCCTTATCCACTGTGCCACCAGTCAGGGCTAATTTTTCATTTGGACTTCTTCAAATGTTTTTTTGTCAATTAGGATGTGTGCATAGGCTTTAAAGATGTGGTGAGAGGTTTTTGTATAGGGAATAATATTTGTCTATATCTACACCCCCCAAAATTCAAGATTCTGCTTGGAATTCAGTTCCCAGTTATAGAGATCTATCTATATATGACACCCAAATATAACACTATCTGTTTCTGAAATTTATACAAAAGAATCATAAAAGAGAAATCTGCTCACAGAAAGTGCTCAGGGGCCTGCACAAGGATCTTAAAAGACCTGGCAGTAGAATATAGAACCAGGATTCTATTCTCATTCCCAGGAGCATTGCAATTTATCACTCCCTAGCTGTCTTCTTCAGCAAAGAAATATATTTCACCTTGGAGGAATTAGCTGAGCTGCTTTTTGTGAATTTGTAATATGTTCATGCATTCGATGCTACTATTTTATCAGTGTGAATCATGAGCATTCAGTTCTTTATTTCTTAGTCTTCTATATCTTCTCAAGAAAGACCTTTAAAGTCATAGAAAAAAAATGGCTGTAGGTCCCATGAGACTAGTAAATCTCTACTCCTTATCTGGTTTGTTAAAATGTTAAAATATTTTCCTGACAAGCCCTAATTTAAGCTCTAAACTAGAAATTTTGTCCTGGTTTTAAAGGACTTCCATCAGGATATGGATTTAGATTGTATTTAATTTAAAATCTAGCAAAACATGATGCCATCTAGGATTGAAAGAAAAATTTATGGGCTTCATAATAATATAACTAAGGTAATTTGCATGTGATAAAATCACTTCTAACTTTGATAAAAAGTTCCCTCATTTATTAACTTTACAACAAAAATGTACTCATTATTATTATTTTTTCTTACTATTGCAATCTTAGAAACTTAAAGATTCCATTTTCTAATTGTTAAATGAATTAAAATATTTCTTGCAATGGAAATATAAATGGATGACTATAAAAATATAAATGAATTTGAGTAATAATTTTAATCTCCTAAATATAAATTAATATACATACAATAAAAATATAGAATTTATTACTCAATATTTTACCTTTTTTTATGTGATAATCACACAGAAATTTCTCTTTGTGTTTATGTTTGAGTAAGTGTGCATTAATTCAACTCAATTCACTTAACTGTAAGCTCCCTGAGAAAATAACAGAAGTATTAAAAACTTTGTATTCTTTTTATCACTAACCAAAGTATACTGTAAATAATAGATGAATAGATGTTTGATTGATTGTAAGACTGATAAACTTATTAAATACATTTTATGTAAATTTTACAAATATAAGATTGAATATTTCATATAAGACTAGATAAAAACTGGTCACTTCCAAATTTCAGAATTTTATATATTCTGAAATGTATAAAAGGTTTGATTAGCTTCATATTTACTTTTAAGTAGGAAAGGACAAGAACATAACAAAACATTTAATAATAATACATTATAATAATTTATTTAATTAAATAATCAATTAATTAAAATGATAATACTAATAAAATGCTTACCTATTAAAGAAGTGTCTATTATTTTCTCCATCAAAATTTTGCATGAACATATTAAATTTCTGAATAATGTCCCTGACAAAGTGGCAGGCTGAATGACATAAAAATCCTCCCAAGACAAGTGACTAAAAATATATTATAAACATCTGTTTCAATAGACAGCTATATGTAAATAAAATCTCAAGAACCATTAACAAAAATGAAGTGTAAAGCAATAAACATGTATGATCACATTTATTATTATTTCTATAAAACAAATAATTGAAGCAATGTGCAGAAGATAATGACTACAAATTTTTCAGTATTAATGAACAAGAATCTTTAGATATGGAAATACAGTGCACCTAAAAATAAATATAATCATATATAAATATGTATAATAATAATTATGTAAAAAACAAAGACCAAAAGAAAAACTAGACTAGCATACAATTTTATATAAGAAAAATGAGAAATCACTAAATAATAGAATAGTATCAAATACTGAAAAAAATTATTTATCCACCTGATTACATACCATTACATTTAAAATTAAATCCAGACCAATTTCTTTCTCATATGTTATCCAGAGAAAATTGTTAACTATTGCCAATGCCTATGATTCTCAAGTACATATCTTGGATATATTATTTATGTATTTACCTATAAAATATTTTGTGGATCCATGCTATATCTTTTTGTATTTTCATTATTCTTAAGATAAAACCTATCTCTTCAGAGCCCTGGCTGGTGGCACAGAGGATAAGGCACCCACCTGTAAACCCAAAGATTGCTGGTTCGATTTCCCAGCCAGGGCACATAACGAGATTGCAAACCATGTCTCCAACCAGGTCCATAGCTGGAGGCAGGTGAAAGGCAGCCATACATTGGTGTCTCTCTCCCTCCTGCCTCTCTTCCTTCACCTTTTTCTAAAAATAATAAATAAAATCTTTTTAAAAAGCTATCTCTTCAATACATGATTGCATTATATTTATATATTAATATAATATATTATAAAATATATTATTTTGCATGCATTAATATCAATAAAGTTTTATAAATTTTATGAGTAACCTTCTCATAAATTTTTGTTAGAGTTATACCAATTCCTCATAGTTTTGTTGCCTTCTGAAATATCCTTAATAATATCTTCCTAAATTTTCTAAATTTTGTTGTTAATGTATAAAAATCTTACACACGCACACACACACACAGAGTTTAGCCAAATTCTCTTATCTCAATTCCTTATTAAATATGTTTTTCTCAGTAAAATACAGCTTGTGAGAATGGTCAATTTTTATGTTCATTTTCTATTCTGTTATAATTTATTTTTTTGTCTAATTTGCCTCACTAGTGTTTTTCTAATGCTGCAATAGCAAGCATTTGATTTTTTGTTATTTTTAAGTAAAACAATTATGTTTCTTCAATATTATTTTTAGCTGCTTTCTGGTATACATGCTTCATCAGAGTGAAGCAGACCTCCTTTATTATGGAGCTGCTAGGACATTTCATTATGAATGGGTGCTGAATTTTATGACACAGATTTTCAATATCAATTTAACTTTAAGCCTTTTTATTTTAATCTGTGAATGTTACAAAATTTTAATACATGATTCTATCAATAATCCTTAAATTTCTGGTATAACTACAACATACTTATAATAGACCATTGTAGATGTTGTTGGTTACTATCTTACTGGGGTATTCACTTCTGACTTCTTTACTAGTTCTTCTCATAATTTGTGAAAAAGGTTATTCTAGTTTCATAAAATGACTCAGAGGCTTTCTCCTTTCTCAAATAATGGGATTTATCTCTTTATTGAATTGTTTTAGAATGCTCATTTAAAATCATCTCAGAGATGTGTGTGTATTAATTTCCATAATTTTTTTTGTATACAAGTAAAAAGATACTTTTTCCTTTTTAGATGCAAATGGTTGTACATAATTAATATATACAACTGGATGAATTTGGAGATAAATATCCACCTGTGAATCCATAACCATAACTTATGCCATAATCCTATTAATCAACTAAAAATTTCCTGTTCCATTTTAACCTATTTTCAATATTGCTTTAAATACACTATTTTTAACAAAATAATTTTTAATGTATGCATGTTTGTACACAATTTATTGTGTTTTTATTTATCATGTCATAAAGTTGTTAACGATGTTTTTCATGTACATATATATCTTTAATTGCTGGTTTTCTCTGTAATTGAGTCTTCTTTATTAATCTTGATAGTACCTGGACATTCTTTTCCAAATTGTTGACCAATATTTTCAAATTTTTTATTTTGTACATCTTGCTTTAGGTTACATCAATTGATTGAATCACTACTTTGATATTTAGTTCACTAGTTAATGCTCCTTTTTTGATACTTGTAATTATTTCAGGTGTATTTGGTTGATCTGTTTCAAAAGTCTCCATGTGTTTGAGAGTTTCCTTTCTTTTTTACTTTTCCCTTTCCTAAGAGACTATATATATATATATATATATATATATATATATATATAAATTTTCATCCAACATTCCTGTATTTGCCTCTTTTAGCAATGCATGAAATTAAAAATGTGTTTGAAGGTGTTGAAAAATAAAATCAACTTCTATCATTCTCAATAGAATGTGAGACTCCTCAGAAAGGGAATTGGCAGGGGATTTTCCACACTTATATGAAAATACATTTATTTTTTCCTTACCCTTGCATAATATTTTAGCAGTTACTTTTCTTTAGCATTTTAAAGATAAAATTATCTTTCTTCTGCCATGATTGTTGTTTCCAGATGTCTGTTGGAATTCTGTTATTTGTTCCTGTAAAAAATCTATTTTCTATTTTCTTCCCCCTGGTTGGTTTTAAGATTTTTTCCCTCATTATTTACTAAAAGAGGTATAGGTGTCAAATATGTTCATTGTTCAAGAAAACTCTTTTTCTCCAAAGTATCAGAGCAGATATAAACTTTTTTTGCTGACAATGGATCGTGAATGAAGTTTTGATTCTCTTTTACTCTTTTTCATTGGGGTTATATGTCTTTGAATATGACTGACCTTATTCAGGTGTCTCAATTTCAACTCTTTTCATGATTCCAAGGTATTACCTTTGGTTTCTCTATAGACAAACTTGGAACCTCTAGCCATTAGTGGTCAGCAGCTATACGTGTGAGCCCCACCTGGGCTCTCACATCTCTCTTCTCTTCCGGCACCTGAGGAAACTCAGCTAGGAATGAAGCGCATTTTAGTAGCTTTGTTTTGCATTGTTCTCTGTTACTGGGTACCTGTCTATATTTTTAGTGGGTAAGTTTGAAAGGTTTTTATTAACCAAGTTCTTAATTTTGCCAGAACAAATTAATCTAATTTTTTTTCAGCAAACTAACACATACATAGAACAAACTTCTTAAATACAACTTTTAATTTCTGGTACAGCAAGAATAAAATGCTAATTCTGCATTAAAAAATAAAGGATATTAGCCCTGGCTGGTGTGGCTCAGTGTATTGAGTGCTGGCCTGCAAACCAAAGGGTCACAGATTCAATCCCAGTCAGGGCACATGCCTGGGTTGTGGGCCAGGTCCTCAGTTGGGGGCACATGAGAGGCAATCACACATTGCCTCTCATTCCCTCTCTCCCTCCTTTCCCCTCTCTCTGAAAATAAATAAATAAAATATTTTTAAAAAATAAAGGGTATATACATGAGATGGGGAAAAGGATGTCACTCTTTACATGCTTCTGAGCAGAGTCACTTAATCAGTATTCATCACTTCATATCTCAAAGAACTGGCAAGTCTTCAATTCTAATCTTTTCTTTCTCCCTTCCTGGGTTTTGTAGATAAAAGTGAGCAAAAGCCATATTTTCCACTGATATGAAACTATGTATAATCATTGAAGGAAGAAACATCTATATTAATTTTTAATATACCTAATAATTTTTCCTCAACTTCATTAATATGTATGATACTGATGTTCATATGAACATTGTACATACACATACCTGATCTATATTTGCCAATTTATTATTGAAAAGTTGTGATTGGCAGGGTTCTATGTAATTGGTCTAAAGACTGCCATTATAGTATTTGAGAATTTATGAACACTATATATTTCAAAATTATTGTAAGAACATTTTTCTACTAAAATATTGTGTTTACTATAAGTTCACATTAACCTAAAATACCAAAGTGAAATACAAATATACGAATGCATTAAAAGTGACATAGGATACCTCTGGCCAAGATGAAGGCTACCTCTCCCTCAAAACTAAAGGAGTTTGCAACTACCTTAACACTAAGCAAACAAAACCAAGAAGTTCAAGAAAATCAGATAAAATCAGAATGAGAAGAGGAAAACCAAGAAAGTACCAAACAAGCTATATGGAAGTTCAACAAAGAAGGAAATAAAAAAGAAATACTTAGCCAGATAAGCAGAAGGAATGTGGCCAGGGTGGACAGGATGAGGATGTGGTGGCTGCAGCACAGGGTCTATGGACATTGTGTAAAGTTCAGGCATACATTTTAAAAGTATATAGGAAAACCTGGGAAATGATCCCAGACCAGACAGCTATGCTCACAGTTCTTGTGACAGGAAAATAGAGCCACATTGCTTCTGACTATGAAAACCAATGGGGTTTGGGGTGGAGGAAGAAACTGCCAGTGTCTCAACAGAGTCAGCTATGGCAACTGGGAGAAGTGCCTGGAAAAGGGGCAAGTGCTGGTCAAGTGTCATTGTTCCCTCTGAGAACCCCTCCCCCATTTAGCGTCATAGTCTGGTGAAAGGGGCCATCCTGCTTTGAGGAAAACCTAAGGCTCCGCCTCTTACAACCTAACAGAGGCAAATACAGAGAGCTGTCAAGCTGGGGAGACAGAGAAGTATGTATGTCCCAAAAGAGGTGGCAGATCAAGGTATCAGTGGGAGAACTGAGTGTCAAGGAGATAGCCAACCTAACAGTTGCAAAGTTCAAAACACTGGTGATAACACTACTCACAGATATGACAGACAAGATTAAGCACAGCTAATGCATAAGGGAAGAAATGAAGGCTATACTAAGTGAAACAAAAGAAAACCCACATAAAACCAGTAGTGAAGGGAAGAAAACCAGGATTCAAATCAACAAATTGTAACATGAGGAAAAAATAGAGTCAACCAGTACAGAAGGAGGAAATGAGAATTGAGAATTGAAAAACAAAAAACAAAAAAAAAATGAGGAGAGGTTTAGGAACATCTGACATTCAGATGTCAACATCTGAATCATAGGAGTATCAGAATGAGAAGAGAAAAACCAAGAAGTTGAAAACATATGAAAAAATGATGAAGGAAAACTTCCTTAATTCAGTGAAGGAAATAGACATACAGGTCCAGGAAGCACAGAAAGTCCCAAACAAGCTATATTCAAAAAGGACCACACCAAGACATGCCATAATTAAAATGGCAAAGGTTAAAGATAAAGAAAAATCTTAAAAGCAGCAAGAGAAGAGAGCTACCCATAAAGGGGTACCAATGAGGTAGCTGATTTCTCAGCAGGCAAGAAGGGACTGACAAGAAGCATTCAAATTGATTAAAAGCAAGGACCTACAACAAAGATTATCCAACAAAGCTATCATTTAGAATGGAAGAGCAGATAAAGTGCTTCCCAGAAAAGCTAAAACTAAAGGAGTTCATCATTACCAAGCCATGATTATATGAAATGTTAAAGGACTTATTTAAGAAAAAGAAGGTAAAAACTATGAACATTAAAATGACAAGAAATTCGCAACTATCAACAACAGAGTCTAAAAAATGTAAACAGAAACAAACTAAGCAGAAAACCAAATTGTGAACAAAATCATACATATGGGGAGCATTTAGAGCAGTGTCAGCTGGGAGGGAGAATGGGGAAATGGTGCAGGGATTAAGAAGCATAGTTGGTGGGTACAGAATAGGCAGGGGGAGGTTAAGCATAGTACAGAAAAGGGTAAAGCCAAAGAACTTATATGCACAATGCATGGACATGAACAAAGAGGGTGGGATTGATGCAGGGAGGTGGATGCTGGGCAGATAGGAACAGAGAAAGGAACTTGGGAAATTATAACAGCATAATCAATAAAATATTCTTTTATTTTTTTAAACATTTTAAATACATTTTTAAGGATTTTAGTCAGTATTTCCGGAGAGAAAGGAAAGGAGAGAGGGAGAGAATCATCAGTGTATGGTTTCCTTTCACTTGCCTCCAGCCAAAGACCTGGCTGGAGACCTGGTTTGCAACCTGGTTATATGCCCTGGCTGGGAATCGAACCAGCGACCTTTGAGTTCACAGGGCAGCACCTTATCCACTGTGCTACCAGCCAGGGTATAAAATATTCTTTAAAAAGAAATGGCATACATGCCTGTTGGGCAGAAAGCAACTATGCTAACAGAACTAAATTGATCATGATTTGGCTAGTATACAGTGTACTTTTAAAAAGAAATATTAATGTACAATCTTGATCAAATTTCATTTTGGCAAAAAATCAGTAGCAATATGAAAACTAATTTGGAGGGGACATGGGAAGAATCATTACATGTCTACCATATTCATCTAAAATAAAGATGGTTGTTGCAATGAAAATTGAAAAATAGTTATGTCTGAAAGAATTTAGGAAACAAATTTAATGGAATTTAAATGTATATTGGATATTCCTTGTTAGTAAGAAAGACTAGAAGATTTCTCTATGGTTTATACTTAAGTATGGACTAATGGACAAATTGTGATGATTTCTGTTTCCCATAGAATCAAAATATATTCAGTGCTTTTTGATTCGATTGCAGCTGATAGAAATACCAGATACTACATTTAAAACTGCATTTATTTTACAAAAGCATTTCTAGTTATTTGATAAGAACCTGGATATATTACTTTCCTTATATTGTCTATCAGATAGGCTTTTAATAGTGATATTGAAACTATATATATAGTTGTGAAAGTAGTCAGCAAGGTTAGCATAATAGGTCACTTATTTTTTATTTACATTTTATTTCTCAGTTACAGCTTACATTTAATATTTGTGTTAATGTCAGGTGTACAGCATAGTGGTTAGATAATCATGTACTTTACAAAGTGGTCCCTCTAATTTTTCTAATACCCACCTGGTAATGTACATAGTCACTACAATATTATTGACTGTACATATTCCCTTATGCTGAACTTTACATCCCCTGAACTGTTCTGTGGCTATTAATTTGTAGTTTTTAATCCATTCACATTTTCACCCAGCCCCCAGCTCATTTATTTTTGAAAGGGCAAATACTGTGGTCCCTATCATCAGGATGGACAATATTATGCTTGACTCCAAGTGAATCCTCATAGAGATACTAAATCTCATGTCTTAAATCATCACTAAATATAAGATGAATAGAATTAATGGCCTGACAACTCATAAATTTCATTTACCATGTACTGAGTCATATACATTATCAGTAAGAGTACCTGCTTAAAAATGTCTTCCATTAAACTAGAGGTGAGAGGAAAAAAATTATCTCAGCTATCTTCACTGAATTATTAGATTTACAACTCAAGATCTGTTGGTAGTCAAAGGCCAAGATCTAGCTGAGACTGAAACTGACATTCAAAAGAAGCAACAAAAGAGTCAGGAGACATCTACTTCAGATGCCATTCCTATTTTAGGTTAAATCTAACCTTAAAGTAATACATGATTATAGAATAATGATTTCCCCCTTTTCATCCAAGGAAATTGCAGTTGGGTTTCTGAGTTCAAAACCAACAGTTATGTTGAATGCCATATTATAAAAGTGACTTTTAAAGGAGTGGTCATTTATATAAAGAATATAATATACTTCATTACTTTGTTAGACATATTTTGAATTAACTAAGTGAAATTGCAGTTATAATTTTGGCATATACTATAGTGGTCTATTTTACTACCATCGAGTCTATGTTTATGCTCCATAAAGAATATATTCCACTTATAAAATTAAGTATTTTCTAATATGTTTCAAATATATAACCTTTGTGAAATTAATATACACTAAAATCCTGAGTATTTAAACTACATTAAGGCTTTTCTATCATATCATTACCCTATATTTAACAGTTCTATGTATCTAGAGGCACTTTGGAGTAGACTTTTAAGTACCACTGACAATATCTGGTATTTATATAGCTACATACTTTGGAAAATATAATAAAAATAAAAATAAAATGTAAGATTCATAGCTAATCTATAGAGCAAATCCTGAGCCAATCAAATCACTTTTCATTGTATGCTTGGGGATAAAGATATGACTTGCAGTGAACTAAATGTTTAGACCAAGTTATTGAGTCAATAGAAAATAATTGAAAGTTTTTATTCATGTGATTTAAAAAACCTGTTGGAATTATAAAATAATATACAGAAAATGAACACTATGATCTCAGTCTAAACATAATTCTTTAAGTGGAGGTAAAGCTCTGGCTACATCAAAGCAACTAATTAAGGATCCAGAAGAAACACCTGAAATATTTAAAGAACATTTTTACATTTTAAAGACTATGTTTTCCAAATAATTATCCAAACAACAAAATTTAAACCTTATATGGTTTTATTTACCAGTGTAACCCCAATACACTCAATTGAAAAAAAAAAAACAAAAAAAAAAAACCTTTTGTTTTGTACCACTAATGCCAATAGCATTCTTTCAGTGATATTTCCATCGCTGTCATAGAATGAATTTACATGCACTCAGACACACACACACACACACACACACACACACACACAGACATGTACACTGGAAATAGGAATTAGCATAAAATTATTAAAAATCATGTTTTTGAAAAACATTTTAAACATATACTCATAAATAAAACATATTTCTTGAATTAAGTTATGAAAATATCACTCTTTTTTTTGTTTGTTTTGGAAATGTTAAATATGTCTTTATTTTAAACACTCTAAAGTCTCACAATTCCAGGAGACTAAAAGACTACTTGAATGAAGAAATGCAGAGTCAAGCCTTGTGACTATAGCACCACACCATAATTAAATTTCTACCAGTATGTAGTGAGATTTATAACAGAAACATCTTATCTTATTGAGATAACATTACAATTCCTATCATTCTGTTGTTAAAATTTTCAGATAATGCTCTTATCACTTGGTAGATGGTTTTAATGTCTTTGCCATACTTTTAGTAATAGTGGAACAAGCATCCTCATTTGTTCTGTTATAGTTTGCAATTTAGTTGCCAGTGAAAGAAACCAGAAAGATACTCCAATTGTAATTGATTTGACAGTATAGCTTTTAAAAATTAAATTAATAAACAACACAAAAGTCAAGCTATTACACATAAAAAGAAACATTTTATGTTTTCCCCCCAAAACAAGACCATTTGACAAAAATGGAACCACATTTCTAGAGAGTAACAGTGCACCTGAGCAGAGTAGCCATTGTTTGTTTATGTAAAGCACCACAATGTCTTAAACCATTCTCTCTGTTTCTTTTTCTTTCTTTCTTTCCTTTTTTTTTTTCTTTTCTTTTTCTTTTTCTTTCTTTTTTTGCTAATTTGTGTCATGGACTTACCCCTGTAGCATTTTGAACATGTGATCTATAGTCCATAATAACTTATGCTAAATAGATCCTTAGATACAAATATATATATAAAATATAAAAATAGACTTACCCTTGGAATAACAGGAGTTAATACCTGGATCTTGTTAACAATACTTATTTTTAAAATAAGAAAAAAAAATGGGGATCACAAAATGTTTTGATATGGAAACAAGATGATCATAAACAATACTCGTAAACTTAAATAACTGAAAGTGGACAATTGGTCAGACATATCAATGTGTGGAGATACATAGGTTGGTTGCCAATCTCACACCCCCAGCTGGCCTGTTGCCCAGGCATGTGCCCTGACTAGGAATCGAGCTGGCCACTTTTTGGTTTGTAGTCTAGCACTCAATTCACTGAGCCACACCAGCCAAACATGAAAGCAGAAAAATATATTAGACCTGTTTTCTTATTATATAAACAATAATCCTGAATTTCTTTAATCACCTTGTTTCAGGGTTTTCCAATAAATATGGGCCAATGACCAAGTCTGTACATTTCTATTAAGTCATTATAGAAAACATTTCTTCACTAAGAGGATTTTATTTACTGAATATTTTATGTACTACAGTAATTAAAATATTTTATGATAAAATTAGAGACAATGAAAGTTCCTTAAATCACTAGACTATAAAATAAACATAGAGAGAGAGTTATGAAAGGACCTTGTCAGATTTACATTTGTGCTGTATCTTACAAATGTTTTTCTTCCTTTTGGTGAGAAAGAGGTTATTGTGAAAATGTTATAGATACTCAGACTAAGAATGTATTGTTAATATCCTATGGTTGTAGCCATTATTTAACCAAATATTTAACCAAATCTTCTAATTGTTATATGAAACTAAAATTTTTTCTGTTTGTGAGTTGTGTATGTATATGTTTCTAATTTTTTTTCATTTGCCAAAATGTTATTTTATTCATCTCTTTGCTTCTTACTTTGTTATTAATAAAATCACTTGCTCTAGTTGAATATTAGTCTTAAGTTAGTGTTTGAGAGAAATGTTTTCTGTGTCAAATGGTGGCAAAATCACCCTAAATTTATTACTGCATAACTGGCTGGCACATATTTCTTTATTCAGCTCTGCTGCAGAAACCAAAGGTGCCAAGTATTCCTGTCCAGGAATTGTCAAATGAAGAAAATACAGTGGAATTAGGAATGGTAGAACATGGCTCAGTTTTAAGGCCTACTGCTATTTCAATGACAGTCTCTTAACTTTGAGGTTTTTCTCTGTAATGAGTATTTTGACCTCATCTACTTTTAGCAACAGATTTATGAAAAAGTTTTGATATAGTTGAGGACAAGGAAGAAATTAACTAAAATTTTCACAGAATATACCCACAATATATTTCCTGGGGATGATTATGAAGCATTCATGTGAAGACTGTAATCATGCTTATTTAATTTAACTATTTAATTGGTATTTTTAATCTTAAATTCATTAATTCTTTAGAAATTTAGCAAGCTGTGAATCTAAACTAGCTGCTGGTAGTGCAGGGCTGAAGCTCACTGAGGCCAGCTGTGACTTTGAGAGGATTCAGGAAGTTGTGAAGCCTGACCCAAGGCTTGCCCTTCATATGACAAACCAGCTTGGGTGGTTCCATTGGTTGGGTGGGGAAGAGTATCTGGGGATCTCCAAGCCAGTCAAACAGTGTTAGCCAGGTTGATGGAGTCTCAGATATGTTACTAGCTTGCCAGCTCTATGGCAAGGAAGCTTTAGCATAAGGACAATGCCTCTTCTTGCCTTCCTGCCAGACATTTCAGTTCCTCCCAGTTTTTACTACTGGTGCCTTTTGCTGCTACCACCCTGGCACTGGAGCTCAGAGGGAGTGAGTCTGAGTAGGTGAGTCCCTGTGTGGGAATTGCTTGGGGCTCCAGCAGTTTCTTCCACCAACTCAATCTCTGCTGGTTTTTGTAGCCTGAAGTTGTGGGGACATATCTTCCTGGCACTGGAGTCCTGGGCTGAGGGGCCCAATTTGGGGCTGGGGCCCCTCGCTCCCAAGGTACACCTCCCAAATTTTTATCTACTGCATGTGGGTATGGGACCAACCCATTTCCCTCCTACAAGTCCGAATGAATGTGTTTTCTTTCATTTTGTAGTTGTCAGACTTCTATTCCACTGGATTTCTGATGTTCTGAGTGATGGTGGTTCTGTAATTTTGTAATTTTTATGTAGTTGTGCAAAGAAGTAAGTCACACCTGCCTCTGTCTCTGCCACTATCTTTGGGTGTTCCTGTGATAATTGAGTTATTTTTATTATGTTTTTTAAAAAATAATAACTGGTAGAAAGAGCATGACAGTTTTATATAAAGAATATATAGAGCCCTGGCTTGTGTGGCTCAGTGTATTGAGCACCAGCCTGCAAACCAAAGGATTGCAGTTCGATTCCTGGTCAGGGCACATGTTTAGATTGTGGGTCAGATCCCCAGTTGGGGGCACTTGATAGGCAACCACACATTGAAGTTTCTTCCCCCTTCTTTCTTAATCTCTTTCCCTCTCTTTAAAAATAAATAAAATCTAGCCCTGGCTGGTGGCACAATGGGTAAGCTGCCAGCCTGCAAACCCAAAGGTCACTGGTTTGAATCCCAGCCAGAGCACATAACCAGGTTGCAAGCCAGGTCTCCAGCCAGGTCTATAGCTGGAGGCAGGTGAAAGGCAACCACACATTGATGGCTCTCTCCCTCTCTGCCTCTCACTCTCTCTCTAAAAATAATAAATAAAATTTAAAATAAATAAATAAAATCTTTTAAAAAAAGAATATACAGAGAAGAAATGGAGGTGTTTAAGTGATTTTTAAAATAAAAACATTAAAAGGACTGTTATGTCTCTAAAATGTGGATAAGAGACTACTTCCTTCCAAACAGTAGATTTAAAATTACCTACTCCTTACTCCAAAAGGCATTTGAACTATTGAAATTATATATCTGCTTGTTTACTTACTCTTATTCCCAAATGATTGGTAGGGTTAAGTACGAACACCTACAATCAATTGAAAAATTGCTCACAATATTGTGGAGGTGAAACTCACAATATTGTGGAGGCCCCTCATAACTTGGTCTGCATGAAATGTTTAACTCTCAGAGCTGTCCACACTGTGCCTCTATGCCTCAATTACAGTTCAGGTTTTTCTACTCCAGCTCTAGTTCCCTTGGTGGTTTCAGCTCATGAGTCTCTGCTCCAGGAAGCCATGATTATCTGTGTTTACCCGTCTGTCTCTCAAACTTGGGGGCAGCAGGTTGCCCCATTGCCTTTACCTCCCATGGATCCCATTTTATTTCTGTGTTATTATATTACAGTAACCTCTAAAGGTGAGTTAAGTGCATTCTTCTCTAGGTACTATAAATTTTCTAGTCTGAAGAAAATAGTCCCTTGCATTATTGGGTCTCATCTATCCACAAAAGATAGTTCTCTGTATTTATAAGATTAGTAATAATAATAAGTACAGTTAGCTTCTCAAAATCCTCATATATCTATTTTTATTTGTATCTGGATTAAGTAAAGTGTTTTTTTTTTTTTAACATATTTTATCTCAACCATGTTAAAATAATGAAATTACTGGCTAACATCTTACCCTTTGAAACACCTTACCAGTCCTGCTTTTATTTTTTCTTTTAGTCAGAGAAGCAATAAAGGAGATAAATCAATTAGCAACATACACTTAAATATATAGCTTGAATTGAATTTTCTATATTTGTATTTTGTAATAAAATACTCTCATATTATATATAAAATGAAAATAATTGTATTAATTATACCTGCTTGAAGTTTAGAAATGTCAGAAATGTAACTATAGTTACTATTATTCATCATGTTAATGATTAAACATTACTTCTGTTATTTTTAATGTTTGTTTGTTGTTTTTTTTTGTTTTTTACATTTAGACAAATTAAAGCTTTATAACTTTTTTATAAAGTTTTTTTTTTTTAATTCATTATTTTTAGAGAGAAGGGAAGGGAGGGAGAAAGAAAAGCAGAGAAACATCAATGCATGGTTGCCTTTCACCTGCCTCCAGCTGGGGACTTGGCTGGAGACCTGGCTTGCAACCTGGGTATGTGTCCTGACTGGGAATCCAACCAGCCACCCTTCGGTTTGCAAGTCCATGCTCAATCCACTGAGCCACATCAGCCAGGGCCATATAACATTTTTTAAAGTAAATAAAGTCCAGAACTGTTGTAGTTTCATTTAACCACATCTACAACTAAGCTGTTTGTTTAATAGCATATTACTTTGAATATACTTTAGTTACAAAAGCTACTTTATTGCTAAAAACAATATGAGGAGAGCAAAAGGTTAACTTGGTGAATAAGTACTGACTATTCAGTACTTATTCTTTCTCTCTTTCTTTCTCTTTTAATACAGCCAATGTATCTATTTGCTTTTACTTATTAGACCCATCTAAATAACTATTAAAGCCTTTGTACCAGTCTCCTTCCAAATGGATAGCCATAGTGGTATTATTACCAGGAAAGGGAATTCAAATTCCATTATCTCCCATTTTCTTACTAGGCATTTTACTTCTGCTAGCTTTAATTAAGTTAAAATCTGTTCCACTTGCATTACTGATTAAAACTAATTGAGTTTGTTGTTTAATTCTATCAAGAAAGTCTTCTATTGCTTTAACAGGTTTACTTCCAAATGGAATTGTTTTAGAGGTGAATTCTCTAGAATATGAGGACTACATTTTATTTTATTCAATTTATTAATACATTCTCTGGATTTATTCCAGTTGGGAACATTTCTCAAATTCAAATCATAAAGAATATTATTTTTGCATGTTTACACAGTGAGGATTGATGATAAAACTTAATTTTTGCTACTTAATGAAAAGAATTGGCAAAATGGAAAAAAGCACCAGGTTTTGATTATTTCTATCCAAAGCCTAAAGATTGGCTTGATTTATTTTTAATTCATTTATTATTTAAGAATCTATTCCTGTGATTTAGAACCATTACCAAGTGTCTAAGACTCTTAAAACTATAGAATATTACTATACAATTTGTCAGAAATGTTTCTGTAACTAAACTCTGTATGAAACAAGAAAAAAAATAAAAAGAAACCATCATTTTCCTTATCCTGAGTTATAAAAAATAAGACCCCAAAAACGAACAAATGTTCTTCCCAATGTACAATTGATGCTGCTTTACAAATTTCCTAGCTCATGCTGCTTAATCATTGTACTGTAACCAAATCTCACAGAAGTTCTTTAATATTCTGTATCCACTGAGAAGATGACAAGAAAATCATCCTCAAAGCAGAGTAGAGCTAGGATAATGCACAACTCCCAAACCCAGGAGTCCGCAGCAGGCTGAAATCAACAGTCACTTATGGAATTCTTTTTGCTTTCAGTTCTACCCAAAGGCCATTATGCTTCTGGCAGACAACATGATTTGCAAATAGTCAAGGAGGAATAAGGGTATCTGATTCAAGTCTTTGTAAAATAACCCTAACTTAATTTTTGTTTCATAGCTATGGTGATATGAATTTTTTAAAGATATAGTGATATATCTTGGCAGTGTGAGATTGAACACTCAGTTTTTACATGCAGTGTTTATGACTCCAAATGACTATTGTTTATTATCATTTGGGATTTTACTGAGAGATGAATGTGAATATTCTGCAGGCTTGTTATTTAGGTTTATGTAGCTAATCATATAGCATGTATAATGCAATACAGTGTTAAATTGTGCCCATTTCTGTATTCACCTTTATTTTGTTCTAAGCTAAATTCAGTTTCATTAGTTTAAATATATTTTCCCAAAGAAAGAGTCCTTAATAATATTGGTCATAAACATGAAGAATATGTAATATAAAAATTAAGGAAGATGGCCCTGGCTGGTGGCACAGTGGATAAGGAACTGGCCTTTGAACCCACAGGTCATTGGTTCCATTCCCCGAGCACATAACTAGGTTGCAAGCCAGGTCTCCAGCCAGATCCAGGCCGGAGGCAGGTGAAAGGCAACCATACATTGATGTCTCTCTCCCTACCCCTCTCCCTGAAAATAATAAATAAAATCTTAAAAAAAATAAAAATTAAATTAAATAAAAATTAAAGAAGAGATCTCAAACTTGGTAGAGTGTCACAGTATAATTATGCCTACCCTGTGCCCTATAGGGGAACAGGAAAAATGTGTTTTAGAAAATGTTATATAGAAATACATTTAGGTATGGATGTTTGTGAAGATATATTTTTATCTTTTGGGACTGTAAAGAATTTCCTCTAATATGTGGATAATGAAAAAGCAGTAGACTAAATGTATTGGTGAGTCAGTACATTGTTCTCTCTTCTCATCTTCAAAGAATGTTTGGTATAAATTAAATACATTTCAGTATACATTACTTTAAATTGTGGGGAATGCCAATGAAATTCAAGACTTATAATGACAATATTATCAGGAAAAAGTAATGTTAAATTTTGAAATGTCATCAAAGGAGAAATAAAGCAGTAATAGTGACTTTTTCAGTTATCATTATTATTTTTTAATGAGGGAAATTTAGAGTACTGAAAGAAGAAAATAAACTTTGGTGGGGAGTGTTTAAAAAAATAATGATAGAAGAGAAGACCTTGGCCATATGTAATATTTTCATCAGGTGGCAAAAGCTAGAGTTTGAAAGCTGTCATTGAGCAAGGACTTTGAGAGGTATTCTTTCTTTTTTTGAAAGGTATTCTTTCTTATATAATTATTTTAAAAGGTACTTTTATACACCATGATTGTTAACAGTAAAAATTGAAAGGTCACATATATAATCTACTAAACACATAAAATCATATGAATTAGCCTAACCATTAAGCACAATCATTGTTTTATTTTCAAATGTTTATTGTTCAAATTTCTGAATATTTAAAATTTTATTGTTGTTGTATTACATCCATCCCCTTTTTGCTTCCCTCTGTCCCCCTCCCCACCCACCCATTCCCCACAAAGTCAATCCCACCTGTTGTCCATGTCCATGGTTCCTTTATACTAGGTTCTTGTCTAAGCTGCTCCCCTTCTTTGCCTCTGCCTCCCCCCTCCCCTCAACCCCGTTCTCCCTGACCACTGAAGGCCTATTCCTTGTATTCATATACTTGGTTCTGTTTTGCTTGTTGTTAGTTTTGCTCATTATTGTCCCGTAATGGGTGAGATCATATGATATTTGTCCTTCACTGACTGGCTTATTTCACTAAGCATAATACTCTCCAGTTCCATCCATGTTGTTGCAAAGGGTACAAGTTCC